>WNWK01004720.1:90000-133954 GCA_009830355.1 Cherax destructor
AATGTTAAGCCTGTATACAACAAGATGTGTATATCAGTGTATATATACCTGAAATGTGTATCGCTTAATATATTCACTGAATGTTTAGTTAGCATTTTATGAATTAAAGTGTTAGTGACTGGTGGCGTACAGGTGACATGCAGTGTTAATGACCCTCGTGTAGTGACTGGTGGTGTACAGGTAACATGCAGTGTTAATGACCCTCGTGTAGTGACTGGTAGTGTACAGGTGACATGCAGTGTTAATGACCCTCGTGTAGTGACTGGTAGTGTACAGGTAACATGCAGTGTTAATGACCCTCGTGTAGTGACTGGTAGTGTACAGGTGACATGCAGTGTTAATGACCCTCGTGTAGTGACTGGTGGTGTACAGGTAACATGCAGTAGTAATGACCCTCGTGTAGTGACTGGTAGTGTACAGGTAACATGCAGTGTAAATGACCCTCGTGTAGTGACTGGTAGTGTACAGGTAACATGCAGTCTTAATGACCCTCGTGTAGTGACTGGTAGTGTACACGTAACATGCAGTCTTAATGACCCTCGTGTAGTGACTGGTAGTGTACAGGTAACATGCAGTCTTAATGACCCTCGTGTAGTGACTGATAGTGTACAGGTAACATGCAGTCTTAATGACCCTCGTGTAGTGACTGTTAGTGTACAGGTGACATGCAGTGTTAATGACCCTCGTGTAGTGACTGGTAGTGTACAGGTAACATGCAGTGTTAATGACCCTCGTGTAGTGACTGGTGGTGTACAGGTAACATGCAGTGTTAATGACCCTCGTGTAGTGACTGGTAGTGTACAGGTAACATGCAGTGTTAATGACCCTCGTGTAGTGAATGGTGGTGTACAGGTGACATGCAGTCTTCATGACCCTCGTGTAGTGACTGGTGCTGTACAGGTAACATGCAGTGTTAATGACCCTCGTGTAGTGACTGGTAGTGTACAGGTAACATGCAGTCTTAATGACCCTCGTGTAGTGACTGGTAGTGTACAGGTGACATGCAGTGTTAATGACCCTCGTGTAGTGACTGGTGGTGTACAGGTAACATGCAGTGTTAATGACCCTCGTGTAGTGACTGGTAGTGTACAGGTAACATGCAGTCTTAATGACCCTCGTGTAGTGACTGGTAGTGTACAGGTGACATGCAGTGTTAATGACCCTCGTGTAGTGACTGGTGGTGTACAGGTAACATGCAGTGTTAATGACCCTCGTGTAGTGACTGGTAGTGTACAGGTAACATGCAGTCTTAATGACCCTCGTGAAGTGACTGGTAGTGTACAGGTGACATGCAGTGTTAATGACCCTCGTGTAGTGACTGGTGGTGTACAGGTAACATGCAGTGTTAATGACCCTCGTGTAGTGACTGGTAGTGTACAGGTAACATGCAGTCTTAATGACACTCGTGTAGTGACAAGTAGTGTACAGGTGACATGCAGTATTAATGACCCTCGTGTAGTGACTGGTGGTGTACAGGTAACATGCAGTGTTAATGACCCTCGTATAGTGAATGGTGGTGTACAAGTGATATGCAGTCTTAATGACCCTCGTGTAGTGACTGGTGGTGTACAGGTAACATGCAGTGTTAATGACCCTCGTGTAGTGAATGGTGGTGTACAGGTGACATGCAGTCTTAATGACCCTCGTGTAGTGACTGGTAGTGTACAGGTGATATGCAGTGTTAATGACCCTCGTGTAGTAACTGGTAGTGTACAGGTAACATGCAGTGTTAATGACCCTCGTGTAGTGACTGGTAGTGTACAGGTAACATGCAGTCTTAATGACCCTCGTGTAGTGACTGGTAGTGTACAGGTAACATGCAGTGTTAATGACCCTTGTGTAGTGACTGGTAGTGTACCGGTAACATGCAGTGTTAGTGACCCTCCTGTAGTGACTAGTAGTGTACAGGTAACACGCAGTGTTAATAACCCTCGTGTAGTGACTGGTAGTGTACAGATAACACGCAGTGTTAATGACCCTCGTGTAGTGACTGGTAGTGTACAGGTAATATGCAGTGTTAATGACCCTCGTGTAGTGACTGGTGGTGTACAGGTAACATGCAGTGTTAATGACCCTCGTGTAGTGACTGGTTGTGTACAGGTAACACGCAGTGTTAATGACCCTCGTGTAGTGACTGGTAGTGTACAGGTAACATGCAGTGTTAATGACCCTCGTGTAGTGACTGGTAGTGTACAGGTAACATGCAGTGTTAATGACCCTCGTGTAGTGACTGGTAGTGTACAGGTAACATGCAGTGTTAATGACCTCGTGTAGTGACTGGTAGTGTACAGGTAACACGCAGTGTTAATGACCCTCGTGTAGTGACTGGTAGTGTACAGGTAACATGCAGTGTTAATGACCCTCGTGTAGTGACTGGTGGTGTACAGGTAACATGCAGTGTTAATGACCCTCGTGTAGTGACTGGTGGTGTACAGGTGACATGTAGTCTTAATGACACTCGTGTAGTGACTGGTAGTGTACAGGTAACATGCAGTGTTAATGACCCTCGTGTAGTGACTGGTAGTGTACAGGTAACATGCAGTGTTAATGACCCTCGTGTAGTGACTGGTAGTGTACAGGTAACATGCAGTGTTAATGACCCTCGTGTAGTGACTGGTGGTGTACAGGTAACATGCAGTGTTAATGACCCTCGTGTAGTGACTGGTGGTGTACAGGTGACATGCAGTCTTAATGACCCTCGTGTAGACGATAGGCTTCAAACCAAGTACACTAACTTACCTTTACAATAAACTATTAAAAGATGTTCTGAATCTTACATATTAAATTGTAAAATAAATATGAATGATTTAAATTTTGAATCCCTTGAATGAATTTACTTCAACTCATTTACAGGTTAAGAACTGTTGTCCTATCTCAACTCATTTACAGTCTAAGACTTGTTATCTTACCTCAACTAATTTACAATCTCAGAGCTGTTATCGTCCCTCAGGATGTCACCCACAACGGCCGGCTAACACCCAGGTACCTACTTACTGTTAAGTGAACATAGGCAGTTTGTAAGGGGACATGCCCAGTATCCTCCACCCTCCCCAGGGTAGAACCTGGGTCCTTCAGTTGTGGCTCACCCGGCTTACATACGACTCACATTTGAGGCATTATTTAGATTAAATAAAAGACTGTAGTTCCTTTGAATGATGGGACGGAAGTTCGACTCTACATTATTCCTTGCTCTGAAAGGCCCGCATGGGTTTACCCCTTCATACAAGAATAATAATGATAATAATAATAATAATAATCCTTTTTTGGGGTCACCCCTGCCTAAGTGTAATAATAATAATAAGAATAAGAAATATAGTGTTTTTTGGGGGGAAGTGAAGCCTGAGGCTTCACAAAGATAAGCCTCCGCCATGTGATTCTTTAATATGCTCTAAGTGTATAAGGACCATTTTGCTGTGTTATATGCGTTATTAATGGACCTAACATGTGTTCGTGGCTTCCCTCTGTGTTGTGTTGAAGTGCGGTGTGTTTGTGTTAGGCTCTGTTGCGTGAGATTGTGTTGTGTTGCGGTGCGGTGTGTTAGGCTGTGTTGCGTGGGGTGGGGTTGTGTTGCGGTGTACTCACCTAATTGCGTGTTTTATTTTTCTGATTATGCAGTGTATTGCGTTGTTCACGTACACGAAGGATCTATGTATCTGACTACACACACACAAACACACACAGCAAATGTAGTCCCAATTTTTATAAAAGGGGACAGACACGAAGCATCAAACTACAGACCAGTGTCACTGACATGTATAGTATGCAAGGTCATGGAGAAGATCATCAGGAGAAGAGTGGTGGAGCACCTAGAAAGGAATGAGCTTATCAACGACAACCAGCACGGTTTCAGGGATGGGAAATCCTGTGTCACAAACCTACTGGAGTTCTATGACAGGGTGACAGCAGTAAGACAAGAGAGAGAGGGGTGGGTAGATTGCGTTTTCTTGGACTGTAAGAAGGCGTTTGACTCAGTTCCACACAAGAGATTAGTGCAAAAGCTGGATGACCAGGCAGGGATAACAGGAAAGGCACTGCAATGGATCAGGAAATACCTGTCAGGAAGACAACAACGAGTCATGGTACGTGACAAGGTATCAGAGTGGGCGCCTGTGACGAGCGGGGTTCCACAGGGGTCAATCCTAGGACCGGTGCTGTTTCTGATATATGACGGAAGGAATAGGCTCAGAAGTGTCCCTGTTTGCAGATGATGTGAAGTTGATGAGAAGAATTCAATCGGTTGAGGACCAGGCAGAACTACAAAGGGATCTGGACAGGCTGCAGGCCTGTCCAGAAACTGGCTCCTGGAGTTCAACCCCACCAAGTGCAAAGTCATGAAGATTGGGAAAGGGCAAAGAAGACCGCAGACAGAGTACAGTCTAGGGGGCCAAAGACTACAAACCTCACGCAAAGAAAAGTCTCTTTGGGTGAGCAAAATACTGAGCACATCTGAGGTGCACATCAATTAAATAACAGCTGCAACATGTGGACGACTAGCGAAGCTAAGAATAGCGTTCCGACATGTCACTTTGGAACCCACACCTGGCCAAGCACGTCATGAAATTAGAGAAAGTGCAAAGGTTTACAACGAGGCTAGTCCCGGAGCTAAGGAGCATGTCCTACGAGGAGAAGTTAAGGGAAATCGACCTGACGACATTGAAGGATAGGAGGGATAGCGGGGACATGATAACTACATATAAAATACGGCGAGGAATCGACAAGGTGGAGAGAGGCAGGTAGTTCCAGAGATGGGACACGGGGCCAGGAACTGTGACTCGACCCCAGTTAGGTGAGTACACACACACACAGGGAACTCGACCTGACAACACTGGAGGACAGGAGATATAGGGACGACATATAAAATACTGAGAGGAATCGACAAGGTGGACAGAGACAGGAAGTTCCAGAGATGGGACACAACAACAAGGGGTCACAATTGGAAGTTGAAAACTTAAATGAATCACAGGGATGTTATGAAGTATTTCTTCAGTCATAGAGTTGTCAGGAAGTGGAACAGTCTGGAAAGTGATGTAGTGGAGGCAGGTACCATACATAGCTTTAAGAAGAGGAATGATAAAGCTCTGGTAAGTATGGCCCGGTGGCCTGGTGGCTAGAGCTCTCGCTTCACACACGGAGGGCCCGGGTTCGATTCCCGGCGGGTGGAAACATTTCGACGTGTTTCCTTACACCTGTTGTCATGTTCACCTAGCAGCAAATAGGTACCTGGGTGTTAGTCGACTGGTGTGGGTCGCATCCTGGGGGACAAGATTGAGGACCACAATGGAAATAAGACAGACAGTCCTCGATGACGCACTGACTTTCTTGGGTTATCCTGGGTGGCTAACCTTCCGGGGTTAAAAATTCGAAGAAATCTTATCTTATCTCATGGAGCAGGAAGAGAGTGGACCTAGTGGCGACCAGTGAAGAGGCGAGATGTGAGAGCCTAGGAGATGTGAGAACCCAGGAGATGTGAGAACCCAGATGTGAGAACACAGGAGATGTGAGAACCCTGGAGATGTGAGAACACAAGAGATGTGAGAACACAGGAGATGTGAGAACACAGGAGATGTGAGAACACAGGAGATGTGAGAACACAGGAGATGTGAGAACACAGGAGATGTGAGAAGGTCAGGTGAACAACTGGTGAAGAGTTCAGAGTGTTACGGGAACTGCAACATCGCACTTGCAGTGTTGCTCCGAGTAAACACAAGTGCAACTAATGTGACATTTTATTGTGGCAACGTTTCGCTCTCCAGGAGCTTGGCCAAGCCGTTCAAAACTTGCACAACCTACAAGTGGGATTATTAGAACTAACTATTGCATATTTTACAAAGTGCTTAGGAAGTTATATTTTGTGCCAACTTGTTTATGGATAATGTAGATGAATTAATAAGGGAAGGGTTATAATTTTGGCATAACTTACTGTGCCTTATAACTGTTACATAATGCATATTTTTTTCGGGTATTATAATTAAACAAATATACATTATTGGTAAACACTACCACTACTTCTTTTTCTTCCTCTCTTGGTCCCGTCCCTGTGTCCCCCATCCCTCGCCTGTATATACTGGCTCACTCAATCTCTGGTGTTAGTGTGACTTTGTAAGTGGTCCAAGTCGGTCCGAATGGTGCTCCTGTGTCCGGGTTGTTTGTGTATTGTTCCAGTCACGTGTATTGTTCCAATCACGTGTATTGTTCCAGTCACGTGTATTGTTCCAGTCACGTGTATTGTTCCAGTCACGTGTATTGTTCCAGTTACGTGTATTGTTCCAGTCACGTGTATTGTTCCAGTCACGTGTATTGTTCCAGTCACGTGTATTGTTCCAGTCACGTGTATTGTTCCAGTCACGTGTATTGTTCCAGTCACGTGTATTGTTCCAGTCACGTGTATTGTTCCAGTCACGTGTATTGTTCCAGTCACGTGTATTGTTCCAGTCACGTGTATTGTTCCAGTCACGTGTATTGTTCCAGTTACGTGTATTGTTCCAGTCACGTGTATTGTTCCAGTCACGTGTATTGTGCCAGTCACGTGTATTGTTCCAGTCACGTGTATTGTTCCAGTTACGTGTATTGTTCCAGTCACGTGTATTGTTATAGTCACGTGTATTGTTCCAGTCACGTGTATTGTTCTAGTCACGTGTATTGTGCCTTTTTTTTGTTCTTGGTGAACATTATAATGTATACAAACCTAATGTTTATTAAGAAGCAAGTTGTTCCACTCACCAGGGTGATCGCGCCTTCACATAGTCCTTGTGTTGCAGTATTGTAGTGTTGCTCTTCGCTACGTCTAGAAAGACTCAGCTTGGTATTGTACCTCATTACGAGCAGTATCTTGAAGTGGGAATATTGGGTCAAGTGGGCCACCCACAACCATCCTCATTGCAATTCTTGACTCTCGCTGATGAAAAGTTTCAATCTTTTCCTCGAAATTCTCTTGAGGTCATTTTTTTTAATTAATGTAGGAGATGGTATATAAATATTTTCATGGGGTTCTCTCTCATCCTCTCTCTCTCTCTCTCTATATATATATATATATATATATATATATATATATATATATATATATATATATATATATATATATATGTCGTGCCGATTAGGTAAAACTTGCTATTTTGGCTTAAATAGCAACGCTCACCTTGCCATATAAGACAAGTGAAAATTTGTGTATGCAATAATTTCGCCAAAATCATTCTGAACATAACGAAAAAATATATTTCATTGTGTTTTTTATTATTAAATTAATGTTAACGTATCTAAAATATATTTAGTTGGGTTAGGCTAAATTAAATTGCGCTTGTTGTAATAAGGTTAGGTAGGTTTTCAAAGTTTCTCTTGGTACAAAATTATAAATTTTTACATTAACATAAATGGAAAAATATATCTTTAAACGTATAAGAGAAAATTTTAGAAAGGACTTAATTTTAGATGAGTTCTTGCTAATTGACCAGTTTTACCTAATCGGCACGACATATATATATGTATATATATATATATGTATATATATATATATATGTCGATGCCGATTAGGTAAAACTGGTCAATTAGCAAGAACTCATCTAAAATTAAGTCCTTTCAAAATTTTCTTATACGTTTAAAGATATATTTTTCCATTTATGTTAATGTAAAATTTATAATTTTGTACCAAGGAAACTTTGAAAACCTACCTAACCTTATTACAGACAAGGCAATTTAATTTGCCTAACCCAACTAAAATATATTTAGATACGTTAATATTAATTTAATAATAAACAAACACATTGAAATATATTTTTTTCATTATGTTCAGGATGATTTTTGGCAAATTATTGTACATAACAATAAATTTTCACTTTCGTATAGGAAGTTGACAGTTGCTATTTAAGCCAAAATCGCAAGTTTTACCTAATCGGCACGACATATATATATATATATATATATATATATATATATATATATATATATATATATATATATATATATATATATTTAATTTCTTTAAAATTTAAATATAACAAAGAGTTATATTTCAATATATTTCAAATATTTATTTGTAAAATTTAACCCCAAAAAATCAACTGTGGTTCCTTTGATGATATATTTTACGTCAATTTAACATACTAACGAGTTGACGCCTGGGGTGTTAATTCACATTTTAGCGGCGGCATTTTCTTTATTGTTGTTGTATTACAAGAGTATTCACCGGGAAGCGTTAAGCCCGTAAGGGACCTACAGCGACAGGAGACAGGGTGGATGGGGGAAGGTATGGGCGGCTCCAGGTTCCTTGGGTCTGGGACCCTTTGGTAGGGGGTGAAAAGGGCCTATCACCCTTCCTTGAAGGGCCAAGTATTAATTCCTCTTAAAAATATTTATTATTATTATTATTATTATTATTATTATTATTATTATTATTATTATTATTTATTCTTGCCCGTCACTTTTGTTTATTCCCGTTGGAGCCTCTCTGTTATTATTATTATTATTATTATTATTTATTCTTGTCCTTTTTTTTTTATTCCCGTTGGATCCTTTCTCTGTTGCTTCTATGGAAATCTCTGTTGAGAACTGTTGAAAGCAAGTTTTCTAACTACTACTGGGGCAGCGGGCCACCAACAGCAACAGCCTGGTCGACCCAGCAAGCACCAGACGAGCCTGGCCCATGGCCGGGCTACAGGAGTAAAAGAATAAACTCTAGGAACTCATCAAAGGTACATCAGAGGTACATCTTACTTACACCGTTGACAACTACTGCAGCAGCAGGTGCTGCGAATATTACACGCTGGAAGATTGTCAAGTCAATTTCCACTGGAGGTCCAGTTGAAGTTGCTGTTTATAATTCCCAGCACTGCTCCAAATGGACACTTGCTGTCGCTGCTGCTGTGGATAAATTACTGTTGGAATCTTCCTGCCAGGTCGGCCAATCTGCACTCTCTGCGAGGCGCACCTGACCAAATGTTTGTGGGGATGGTGGGTATTGCAGACAAGTATAGCGGAAACACGTTTCGCCCATGGTAGGGCTCTATTCTGACTCATTTAAGCTCTACGAAAGGGCTCTGAACTGGGCTACCATAATGTCTTCTCAGTAGAGTTACGCTTTCACCGCTCAAATCTTATTAACTTTAATGCTCGATGACACAAGAATTTACGGAAAATTTGATCAAAAAATTTGTTCCATGAAGCCATTTTACCTAAAATCCCAAAAAGTTTAGTTAGGAGAAAGAATGGATGTACCAGCCAAAGACCCCTGCATGCAGCCAATGACCCCTTCAGCCAAGGGCCTCTGCAGCCAAGAACCCCTGCAACCAAGGGCCTCTGCACCCAAGGACCCCTTCAGCCAAGGGCCTCTGCAGCCAAGAACCCCTGCAACCAAGGGCCTCTGCAGCCAAGGACCCCTTCAGCCAAGGGCCTCTGCAGCCAAGGACCCCTGCAGCCAAAGACTCCTGCATGCAGCCAAGGACCCCTGCAGCCAAGGACCCCTGCAGCCAAGGACCCCTGCAGCCAAAGACTCCTGCATGCAGCCAAGGACCCCGGCAGCCAAGGACCCCTGCAGCCAAGGACCTCTGCAGCCAAGGACCCCTGCAGCCAAAGACTCCTGCATGCAGCCAAGGTCCCCTGCAGCCAAGGACCTCTGCAGCCAAGGACTCCTGCAGCCAAAGACCCCTGCAGCCAAAGACTAGTGCAGCCAAGGTCTCCTGCAACCAAGTACCTCTGCAGCCAAGAACTTCTGCGGCCAAGGACTCCTGCAGCCAAGAACGTCTGCAGCTAAGGACTCCTGCAGCCAAAGACTCCTGCAGAAAAGAACCTCTGCAGCCAAGGACTCCTGTAGCCAAGAACCTCTGCAGCTAAGGACTGAGGCCAAAAACTCTTGCAACCAAGAACCTCTGTAGCCAAGGACTCCTGCAGCCAAGGACTCCTACAGACAAGAACCTCTGCGGCCAGGGTCCTTGAATGAAAGCAGGAATGGAAGCTGAATTGATGGTGACAATCAGATGAGATCCTTGAATTTAAGAAGGAATAAAAACGCAGAGTGATGGCGGCAATTTGAATGAATTCTGGAATGAAAGCAGGAATGAAGGGTGAAGTAATGATGTGGCCCTGATGAGATCTTGCAGTGAGAGTGGGAATGGAGGCTGGAGGGAAGGATTTAGTGGTGACATCATTATTATTATTACTATTATTATTATTATTACTATTATTATTATTGCATCGAGGAATAAAGAGTACAGAGGTGGCATTCATGTGAAATTCTTTATTGAAATAAAGATTAAATTTAAGGGGAGAGGGGGAGTTAGAAGAGAAAGAATGAAGGCAATGAAAGTAAAAACAAATCAGTCTGAAAATACGAAATGAAAGAAGAATGCGTTCATGAGAGTCAACCGAGCGTCTGGGATGAAAGCAGGAATGAAGCGCCTTTAGGGATTAATCAAATTAGCTTCTTGGAATGAAGATAGAAATGAAATCCTTTGAGGGGTAGTAATCAAATTAGCCTGTGGAATTAAGGGCAAGGAGTGAGGCTGGTATGAGGAGAGGACACGAGACATTGTCTGGAGTGAGGCTGGTATGAGGAGAGGACACGAGACATTGTCCGGAGTGAGGCTGGTATGAGGAGAGGACACGAGACATTGTCCGGAGTGAGGCTGGTATGAGGAGAGGACACGAGACATTGTCCGGAGTGAGGCTGGTATGAGGAGAGGACACGAGACATTGTCCGGAGTGAGGCTGGTATGAGGAGAGGACACGAGACATTGTCCGGAGTGAGGCTGGTATGAGGAGAGGACACGAGATATTGTCCGGAGTGAGGCTGGTATGAGGAGAGGACACGAGACATTGTCCGGAGTGAGGCTGGTATGAGGAGAGGACACGAGATATTGTCTGGAGTGAGGCTGGTATGAGGAGAGGACACGAGACATTGTCTGGAGTGAGGCTGGTATGAGGAGAGGACACGAGATATTGTCTGGAGTGAGGCTGGTATAAGGAGAGGACACGAGACATTGTCTGGAGTGAGGCTGGTATGAGGAGAGGACACGAGATATTGTCCGGAGTGAGGCTGGTATGAGGAGAGGACACGAGACATTGTCCGGAGTGAGGCTGGTATGAGGAGAGGACACGAGATATTGTCCGGAGTGAGGCTGGTATGAGGGAGGACACGAGATATTGTCGGAGTGAGGCTGGTATGAGGAGAGGACACGAGACATTGTCCGGAGTGAGGCTGGTATGAGGAGAGGACACGAGACATTGTCCGGAGTGAGGCTGGTATGAGGAAGACACGAGACATTGTCGAGGAGGCTGGTATGAGGAGGCACGAGATATTGTCCGGAGTGAGGCTGGTATGAGTAGAGGACACGAGACATTGTCTGGAGTGAGGCTGGTATGAGGAGAGGACACGAGACATTGGAGTGAGGCTGGTATGAGGAGAGGACACGAGATATTGTCCGGAGTGAGGCTGGTATGAGGAGAGGACACGAGACATTGTCCGGAGTGAGGCTGGTATGGGGAGAGGACACAAGATATTGTCCGGAGTGAGGCTGGTATGAGGAGAGGACACGAGACATTGTCTGGAGTGAGGCTGGTATGAGGAGAGGACACGAGATATTGTCCGGAGTGAGGCTGGTATAAGGAGAGGACACGAGACATTGTCTGGAGTGAGGCTGGTATGAGGAGAGGACACGAGACATTTTCCGGAGTGAGGCTGGTATGAGGAGAGGACACGAGACATTGTCCGGAGTGAGGCTGGTATGAGGAGAGGACACGAGACATTGTCCGGATCAGCACTGGTGTCATTGTTGTTCTGGGCTTGTAACACCGTCCTCGCTGTAATACATGGTGTTGAGTACCGAGATGTTGAGTAAGACACGCTTGCAGCACTAGGAATCTCTGTCCCTTGCAACACTGGGTATCTTTAGGGACGAATCTTTATCCTTGCAACACTGGGAATCTTTATCTTTGCAACACTCGGAATCTGTATCCTTGCAACACTGGAAATCTTTATCTTTGCAACACTGGGAATCATTATCTTTGCAACACTGGGAATCATTATCTTTGTAAGACTGGGATTCATTATCTTTGCAACACTGGGAATCATTATCTTTGCAACACTGGGAATCATTATCTTTGCAACACTGGGAATCATTTTCTTTGCAACACTGGGATTCATTATCTTTGCAACACTGGGAATCATTATCTTTGCAACACTGGGAATCATTATCTTTGCAACACTGGGAATCATTTTCTTTGCAACACTGGGATTCATTATCTTTGCAACACTGGGATTCATTATCTTTGCAACACTGGGAATCTTTTTCGTCAATGAAGACTCCCAGTGTTGCAAGAGTGTCAGCGCTCCAAGTAATCAAGCAAATACGGGAAGACGTAGAAGACGTAGACATGAAGCTGTGTATAAAGCTCTACATGGAACGAAACGTTGTCTGGAAGATGGCTTGAGGGTGAGGGGTCGAAACTGGTGTTGATCAAATGAGGATCTGGACTGAGAATGGAAAATATTTTATTTCTCTTATGGGAGATCTATAACCCCCCCCCCTCCATGGGGGAATGGGAGGCAGTCACGTTTCATCCAAGGAAGAGGACGGATCCAATTCCCTGAATCAAGAGCCTAAAAAGGAGAAGAGCTTTGAGAAGATGGAACAGATGATTGCTTCCTCTGGACTTGGAGAGTCTGGTTCAAAGAATCTTAACCAGGGATATCCATACCACCCTGGAGGTATGGGATCCAAATAATGGGGGTATGGAACCAAATAATAGGGGTATGGGAACCAAATAATGGGGGTATGGGAACCAAATTGGCGTATGGGATCCAAATAATGGGGGTATGGAACCAAATTGGCGTATGGGATCCAAATAATGGGGAAATGGGAACCAAATAATGGGAGTCGATCTCTGAACAGTTTTATAAAAACAAGTTGTTGTTAGATTAAAATAAAGCATCAGGTGTTGTGTTGCTGCTGCTGGACATATGTAAAGTATCAGGTGTTGTGTTGCTGCTGCTGGGCATATGTAAAGTATCAGGTGTTGTGTTGCTGCTGCTGGACATATGTAAAGTATCAGGTGTTGTGTTGCTGCTGCTGGACATATGTAAAGTATCAGGTATTGTGTTGCTGCTGCTGGACATATGTAAAGTATCAGGTGTTGTGTTGATGCTGCTGCTGGGCATATGTAAAGTATCAGGTGTTGTGTTGCTGCTGCTGGGCATATGTAAAGTATCAGGTGTTGTGTTGCTGCTGCTGGGCATATGTAAAGTATCAGGTGTTGTGTTGCTGCTGCTGGGCATATGTAAAGTATCAGGTGTTGTGTTGCTGCTGCTGGGCATATGTAAAGTATCAGGTGTTGTGTTGCTGCTGCTGGACATATGTATAGTATCAGGTGTTGTGTTGCTGCTGCTGGACATATGTAAAGTATCAGGTGTTGTGTTGCTGCTGCTGGACATATGTATAGTATCAGGTGTTGTGTTGCTGCTGCTGGACATATGTAAAGTATCAGGTGTTGTGTTGCTACTGCTGCTGGACATATGTAAAGTATCAGGTGTTGTGTTGCTGCTGCTGCTGGACATATGTAAAGTATCAGGTGTTGTGTTGCTACTGCTGCTGGACATATGTAAAGTATCAGGTATTGTGTTGCTGCTGCTGGACATATGTAAAGTATCAGGTGTTGTGTTGCTGCTGCTGCTGGACATATGTAAAGTATCAGGTGTTGTGTTGCTGCTGCTGGACATATGTAAAGTATCAGGTGTTGTGTTGCTGCTGCTGGACATATGTAAAGTAAAATCAAGATATTGACGTCTTATGAAGTCATACTGATACATAATAGGACCGGTGATGGTGACTTCAACAGTGGACACATATTGGGGATCTGTAATCGTAAAATTGTTGCTGCTGCAGATGTTATTGTTGATGGTGCTGTTGCTACTGCTGCTGCTGCTGTTGCTACTGTTGCTTCTGCTGTTGCTACTGTTGCTGCTGGTGTTGCTACTGTTGCTGCTGCTGTTGCTA
Source organism: Cherax destructor (assembly GCA_009830355.1). Classification (NCBI taxonomy): domain Eukaryota; kingdom Metazoa; phylum Arthropoda; class Malacostraca; order Decapoda; family Parastacidae; genus Cherax; species Cherax destructor. Next base: position 103,980 of record WNWK01004720.1, read on the forward strand.
CTGTTGCTGCTGCTGTTGCTACTGCTGCTGCTGGTGTTGCTACTGTTGCTGCTACTGTTGCTGCTGCTGTTGCTACTGCTGCTGCTGGTGTTGCTACTGTTGCTGCTGCTGTTGCTACTGTTGCTGCTGCTGTTGCTACTGTTGCTGCTGCTGTTGCTACTGTTGCTGCTGCTGTTGCTACTGTTGCTGCTGCTGTTGCTACTGCTGCTGCTGCTGTTGCTACTGCTGCTGCTGGTGTTGCTACTGTTGCTGCTGCTGTTGCTACTGTTGCTGCTGCTGTTGCTACTGCTGCTGTTGCTACTGCTACTGCTGCTGTTGCTACTGCTGCTGTTGCTACTGCTGCTGTTGCTACTGCTGCTGCTGGTGTTGCTACTGTTGCTGCTGCTGTTGCTACTTTTGCTGCTGCTGTTGCTACTGCTGCTGCTGGTGTTGCTACTGTTGCTGCTGCTGTTGCTACTGTTGCTGCTGCTGTTGCTACTGCTGCTGCTGCTGTTGCTACTGTTGCTGCTGCTGTTGCTACTGTTGCTGCTGCTGTTGCTACTGTTGCTGCTGCTGTTGCTACTGCTGCTGCTGGTGTTGCTACTGTTGCTGCTGCTGGTGTTGCTACTGTTGCTGTTGCTGTTGATGAGGACGCTAGTTTCTCTCAGTTCCTCTTTCGAAATGTTTAAATTTCGGTCTTACTATTTTTTTTTTTTTTTTTTTTTTTTTGGGGGGGCAGTGTTTTGAAGAGAGTGTTGTGCAGTGTCTTTTATCATAACAATCCTCATTTGTTGTTACTAATTTTGCTTCAAATCTGTGTCGTTTCAAAGTTGCTTTACCACCCGTCTTGTAGGATGCCACCCACAACGGGTGACTAACACCCAGGTACCCGTTTACCTCTAGGTGAACGGGGTCAACGGGTGTAAGGAGACCTGCTCATGCGTCTCGCTCTGAGTGGGAATTGAACCTGGGTTCTTTCGGTTATGACCTGGAAGTATTACTGATGAACCACGAGTCGTCTGGGTCTTCTTGATAACAGGGAAGAGGAAACAGTAAGTAAATACAGTGTATACATTATAGTGTATGAATTTCAATGTATAAATATAGTGAATAATATGCAATAATAGCGAACAGGCGATACGAGATGCAAAACAACCACTGGGAGAGTTGAATGATAGCTCTAGGCCTTTCGTGTTGAAATCAACACATCATCAGGAGCTTGCAATGTTGCAAAAAAGAGGAGGATGTCCAAGCAAATTCGTTCAGGAGAACGTGTTTTGCTCTAGCCTGGCTCCTGCAACATCAGTCTTAACATTACAAGTTGCTGCATTAACATACATGTTATCATTGTGGGTTATAGATCTACTCAGGCTTCTAATTGCATTCCTCTAACATCCGGTTTTATTATATACTTCTATCCTAATATTATTCCTAATGCTAGACACAGCACAACAAAGTTATATTCTACATTTTCCTTCAGGTTACTTTCTTTGGCTAACTTATCAACTTTATAACTAAGACTAACTCAAGAGTGTCGTGGAATCCATAAAATTAAGCATTAATTCAATTTTCCAAGATTTTTGAGTATCTGTATCTGGCTTGTTAAGAGTCATTATGTGATGACATATATCCTAACATAACTAATATACTAACCTAGCTAAATCAAAACTATCATAATTAAACATACTGTAAAAAAAATATTTTTAGTCTAACCTAAACAAATCTAACCTAATCTTATCTAAGATTTTCTGAGCAAAGAAGATGCTTGTCAGAGGGAAGTGGTAAGTGTCAAAGATGGGGAGAGAGTAAGTGTGAAAGATGGGGAGAGAGTAAGTGTGAAAGATGGGGAGAGGTAAGTGTCAAGATGGGGAGAGGTAAGTGTCAAAAGATGGGGAGAGAGTAAGTGTAAAGATGGGGAGAGAGTAAGTGTAAAGATGGGGAGAGTAGTAAAGATAAATGAAAGATGGGGAGAGTAAGTGTGAAAGATTGCAAGAGGGAGAGAGTAAGTGTCAAAGATGGGGATATGGAGAGTAAGGTGAAGATGGGGAGAGGTATGTGAAAGATGGGGAGAGAGTAAGTGTGAAAGATGGGGAGAGAGTAAGTGTCAAAGATGGGGAGAGAGTAAGTGTGAAAGATGGGGAGAGAGTAAGTGTCAAAGATGGGGAGAGGGTAAGTGTCAAAGATGGGGAGAGAGTAAGTGTCAAAGATGGGGAGAGAGTAAGTGTCAAAGATGGGGAGAGTAAGTGTCAAAGATGGGGAGAGAGAAGGTCAAAGATGGAGAGGTAAGTGTCAAAGATGGGGAGAGGTAAGTGTCAAAGATGGGGAGAGAGTAAGTGTCAAAGAAGGGGAGATAGTAAGTGTCAAAATGGGGAGAGGGTAAGTGTCAAAGATGGGGAGAGTGTAAGTGTGAAAGATGGGGAGAGGGTAAGCGTGAAAGATGGGGAGATAGTAAGTGTGAAAGATGGGGAGAGAGTAAGTGTCAAAGAAGGGGAGAGGGTAAGTGTGAAAGATGGGGAGAGAGTAAGTATGAAAGATGGGGAGAGAGTAAGTGTGAAAAATGGGGAGAGGGTAAGTGTGAAAGATGGGGAGAGGGTAAGTGTCAAAGATGGGGAGAGAGTAAGTGTCAAAGATGGGGAGAGAGTAAGTGTCAAAGATGGGGAGAGAGTAAGTGTGAAAGATGGGGAGAGGGTAAGTGTCAAAGATGGGGAGAGAGTAAGTGTCAAATATGGGGAGAGGGTAAGTGTGAAAGATGGGGAGAGGGTAAGTGTCAAAGAAGGGGAGAGAGTAAGTGTCAAAGATGGGGAGAGGGTAAGTGTGAAAGATGGGGAGAGAGTTATTGTCAAAGATGGGGAGAGGGTAAGTGTCAAAGAAGGGGAGAGAGTAAGTGTCAAAGATGGGGAGAGAGTAAGTGTCAAAGAAGGGGAGAGAGTAATTGTCAAAGATGGGGAGAGAATAAGTGTCAAAGAAGGGGAGAGAGTAAGTGTCAAAGATGGGGAGAGGGTAAGTGTCAAAGATGGGGAGAGGGTAAGTGTCAAAGAAGGGGAGAGAGTAAGTGTCAAAGATGGGGAGAGGGTAAGTGTCAAAGAAGGGGAGAGAGTAAGTGTCAAAGATGGGGAGAGGGTAAGTGTGAAAGATGGGGAGAGAGTAAGTGTCAAAGATGGGGAGAGGGTAAGTGTCAAAGAAGGGGAGAGAGTAAGTGTCAAAGATGGGGAGAGGGTAAGTGTCAAAGAAGGGGAGAGGGTAAGTGTCAAAGAAGAGGAGAGGGTAAGTGTCAAAGATGGGGAGAGGGTGTGAAAGATGGGGAGAGAGTAAGTGTGAAAAATGGGGAGAGGGTAAGTGTGAAAGATGGGGAGAGGGTAAGTGTGAAAGATGGGGAGAGAGTAAGTGTCAACGATGGGGAGAGGGTAAGTGTCAAAGATGGGGAGAGGGTAAGTGTGAAAAATGGGGAGAGGGTAAGTGTGAAAGATGGGGAGAGTGTAAGTGTGAAAGATGGGGAGAGAGTAAGTGTCAAAGATGGGGAGAGGGTAAGTGTCAAAGATGGGGAGAGGGTAAGTGTCAAAGATGGGGAGAGGGTAAGTGTCAAAGAAGGGGAGGGGGTAAATGTCAAAGATGGGGAGAGAGTAAGTGTGAAAAATGGGGAGAGGGTAAGTGTCAAAGATGGGGAGAGGGTAAGTATCAAAGATGGGGAGAGGGTAAGTGTCAAAGATGGGGAGAGGGTAAGTGTCAAAGATGGGGAGAGAGTAAGTGTCAACGATGGGAGAGAGTAAGTGTCAACCATGGGGAGAGAGTAAGTGTCAAAGATGGGGAGAGGGTAAGTGTCAAAGATGGGGAGAGGGTAAGTGTCAAAGATGGGGAGAGAGTAAGTGTCAACGATGGGGAGAGAGTAAGTGTCAAAGATGGGGAGAGGGTAAGTGTCAAAGATGGGGAGAGGGTAAGTGTCAAAGATGGGGAGAGAGTAAGTGTCAAAGATGGGGAGAGAGTAAGTGTCAACGATGGGGAGAGAGTAAGTGTCAAAGATGGGGAGAGAGTAAGTGTCAAAGATGGGGAGAGGGTAAGTGTCAAAGATGGGGAGAGAGTAAGTGTCAGAGAAGGGGAGAGAGTAAGTGTCAAAGATGGGGAGAGAGTAAGTGTCAAAGATGGGGAGAGAGTAAGTGTCAAAGATGGGGAGAGAGTAAGTGTCAAAGATGGGGAGAGAGTAAGTGTTAAAGATGGGGAGAGAGTAAGTGTCAAAGATGGGGAGAGAGTAAGTGTCAAAGATGGGGAGAGAGTAAGTGTCAAAGATGGGGAGAGAGTAAGTGTTAAAGATGGGAAGAAAGTAAGCTGGTTGAGTTTCACTCCTTGCTCGAGACATTAGTCACCTTGTTATACTCAGGGGAGGAAATAAGCTTTATCAAAGCTCCCTGGGGTAATGCACTTTCCCCCACCTCTTACTACTAAGTGGTACCAGTAAACTTACTTATTACTAAGTGGTTCCAATGACCTTCATCACCCCTGGGTAAACCATTCACCCAGTATTATACTGTCTACTTATTGGTGTGACACTTTCTTCTCGCCAGCCGATACCACTTGTTCACTCTCATTTAAGAGTGACGATGTAATATATATATATATATATATATATATATATATATATATATATATATATATATATATATATATATATATATATATATTTTTTTTTTTTTATATATATATTATGTGTGTGTGTGTGAGAGAGACTACAATCATATATTTCACAATTATTGTAATTGTGAATGTGGTATATGTACTATGAAAAAAAGAGATCTAACGTTCCTTACAAAGTCACTGAAATTGAAATACTGCAGCTGTAATGAGACAATTACAGATGGTATATATGAGGACTATTGGGAATTACGATTGATCTCTTTAATTATTAGAGCACTGAGAATGGTGCAATAACTGATAGAGATATACTGATACTTAATTAAGTGTGATCTCTCTCTCCTACTTCCCGAACCCCAACATACCCCCCAGACCACAGTTTTAGAAAAGAAGTTGAAGGTTTGGTATACAAATGCAGATGGAATAACAAATAAATATGAGAGTGGCATGAAAGAATCAAGGAGACGTCCCCAGACATCATAGCACTCACAGAAACGAAACTCACTGGGATGATAACAGATGCAATCTTTCCACCCGGATATCAGATCCTGAGGAAAGATATAGGGAGCAGAGAGGGAGGAGGAGTTGCAACGCTATTAATTCATTAATTAAAAACCGGTGGGGATTTGAGGAAATGGAAGGAAATCGGCCTGACGACACTGGAGGACAGGAGGGTTAGCGGAGACTTGATAACGACATATAAAATACTGTGAGGAATTGACAAGGTGGACAGAGACAGAATGTTCCAGAGATGGGACACAGAAACAAGGGGTCACAATTGGAAGTTGAAGACTCAGATGAGTCAAAGAGATGTTAAGAAGTATTTCTTCAGTCATAGAGTTGTCAAGAAGTGGAATAGTCTGGAAAGTGACGTAGTGGAGGCAGGAACCATACGTAGTTTTAAGACGAGGTATGATAAAGCTCATGGAGCAGGGAGTGATCTAGTAGCGATCAGTGAAGAGGCGGGGCCAGGAGCTATGACTCGATCCCTGCAACCACAAATAGGTGAGTATACACACACACCCTACCTCCCCACTCCCTCACACTCCACCTCCATCATTTCTCTCTTCCTTACAATAACATTCGTATCTTTCGTACCTCCTTATTTAGTTCCCTCCCTCCCTCCCTCCCTCCTTTGTTTATCTTTACATGATTATAAATTTCTTATACCACTTTCACCCTGTCTGCTGCGTCTTTGTTTATCAGCATCCCTCTCTCTTCCTCCCTTCCTCCTTTCCTCCCTCAATCCTTTCCTCCCTCCCTCCTTTCCTCCCTCTCTTCGTCTCTTCCTATTTTCCTTTTCTTCTTCCCTCCCTCATTATTCATTGCTCTCTCTACCTCCCATCTCTACCCTCTCTTACTCATTCCTTCCTTCCTTTCCACTGTCAGTCTCTTCTGCTCCATCTCTTAATAATAATAATAATAATAATAATCTTTATTTCTACATGTACAAGGTATACAGTCCATAGCTGACATCAATGACATACTACTATATAGAAAGTACCTTGTTATGCAGAGCATTTCAGGGAAATTAGGTCAATTTTGTCCCAAGATGCGACCCACACCAGTCGACTAACACCCAGGGACCCATTTTACTGATGGGGAACATAGACAACCGGTGTAAGGAAACACGTCCAATGTTTCTACCCTCTCCGGGGATCGAACCCGAACCCTCGGCGTGTGAAGAGAGAGCTATAGCCACCAGGTCACGGGGCACCGTGACCGTCCTCTTCCATCCTTCACCTTCTTATCCTCTCTCCTGTCTCTTTTACGCGCCTTTTTTTATCATCTTTTCCCCTGTACCTCCTTCTATTTCCTCTCCACACGTTCTCTCTGTCTGTCTCCCTTTCTCTATCTCTCTCTCTCTCTCTCTCTCTCTCTCTCTCTCTCTCTCTCTCTCTCTCTCTCTCTCTCTCTCTCTCTCTCTCTCTCTCTCAGCTCCTGGCCTCGCCTCCCACCTACCAGTAACTGGCCACACTATTCCTCACCTCGTGGAGACAATCATACCTACTCTCTTAACTGTGTACCAACTTTCCTTCCGTCCCATTTATTATCCTCAGACAAATAGAGACATTCTCCTTGCGACGTTTCCGTCCTCGACGGGTTGAAACGTCGTGAATTGTGTGTTCAGCGCCAGTGTTATCTTCTTCTGGTTCACCACCTTTAAAAAATGCCCTGTGTGAGATGACATCTCATATATACCCAGCTTGCAGACCAGGGGAGCCATGGTCACGACACACATGATACTCTGGTGAGATACGAAGAGGGAGAGGGACATAGATGGTAGCCGAAATACTTGTCTTCCAGCGTTAGTGAGGTGTGATGGAAACAAACACTACACACAGCTTTAAGAGTGGATACGACAGTGTAATGGAGGCCAGAAATTAGGGAAGACAGTCGATGAGAGTAGGGTCAGGAACCAGGGATAGACCCTTGTAAATACAACTAGGTGAGTACAGGTAGGGAAGAACAACTAGGTGAGTACAGTCAGGTGAGTACAGGTAGTGGAGTACAGGTAGGAGAGTACTCAAAACACACACACATGGATGGCTGGACAAGATATATCTCCTCTTTTCATTACTTTGAAAGGGGATTAAAGGGAATTAGGAGTGTTCTCTCTCTCTCTCTCTCTCTCTCTCTCTCTCTCTCTCTCTCTCTCTCTCTCTCTCTCTTCTTCACTCCTCTCTCTCTCCCTCTCTCTCTCTCTCTCTCCTCTTCTCCTTCTATGCCCACACTTTTCCCCTCTACTCTCCTGATCCTCCCCTTATTCCCTATTCCCCCTCCCTTTCCCTTTCCTCCCTCTTATCACTTCTTCCTCCCACCCTTCTACTCTTTCACTCTTCCTCCTCTCTTACACACCCTCCCACCACCCCTTTCCCTCTTCACCCCCTCTCTTTCCCCTCTATCACCCCCTCTCTTCCCCCTCTAAGATTAGATACATTGAAATAAAGAAAATTAGAGCTCACTCTAAAAAATAAACAGGCGGAACCTGCCGACAAAGACAGCAAAAACTCTCTCGTGTTTTTGTTGTGGCACAGCGGTGAGCTCTAGAGCTTGGCAGTAGAGCTGCTGTGTACCTGAGCTCTGCCAGTGATGGAAGTTTTTCTAATATGCTGTTGTTATTATTATTATTATTATTATTACTCATTACTATTATTATTACTCATTATTATTATTATTATTATTATTATTATTATTACTATTAAAATTATTATTATACAGTTATTATTATTATTATTATATTACAGTTAATACTATTATTATTGTTGTTACGCAGAAATTACTAAAAAAAAAATCAGACCTATTTCACACAAAAACTAGTAGTGACCTGAGTACTACACCTGCAAAAGTAAGGCAACATTTTAGTGTAGGTACTTTCTAGTGAATCCTTCCTCTAACCATCCAATAAAGTATGATTATTGACTTACCAGGTTGCAAACTTGAATTATCACAAAATATGATAATTCTCCCATATACAGGCCCCCATGTTATGCAGAAATTGGGTTCCCTGAGGCCTAAAGCCTTGTCTAAGGGCAAAGGGGTAAAAGTTACACAAAACACCTGTAAAACTAGGGCTCTCTGGGCTATCCCAGTTTAAACAGTAAGCGCTAAACCAAAGGTTAATACTCCAATGGGGTTGGGGTATCCGAAGGTTCACACAAAAAATCCTACTTAATAAAAATATACTTTATTTAGATTAACAATATATACACACTCCAAAAACACCTCTTCATATTTCTCTGAGCCTAAACGCCCCAATAACAGTACAGGAGGAGTGGGCGGCTGGAGCGTCAACTCAAACCAAAACAATGTACCTATGGGGTCTGGCCCCACTCTCCACCCGAGACCATCTCCTCCTATTTCCTCAGTTCACACTCACCCTGCCAAGCCCCGACCATATCAGAGCCCAGTGGAGTGTACTGGTAAACATTAAAAGTGCCTATAGCTTGAGTTGGCTATACAAAATGGAATGCAACATTACAAAACTTAGCTGAAACTAGGAGGTGTCTCGCCAGCCGCTCTCACCCATGCTCGACCCTCGTCACTCTCCCCCAAGCGACGCCAACCCGCTCGCCCAACACACAGTTGGAAAATAAATCCCTAGCTGGATTTCCTTACATTTCACAGTTTAAACTACTTTACAGTACCCACAAAAGGCATAGCATATTTCTAAAATTATGGTTGACATTTATCCAAAGGTTATGCATTATTATTATGTTTAAGTCCTACTTCTTCAAAATTATGGCACACTTCTCCACTATATATATATATATATATATATATATATATATATATATATATATATATATATAACGTATATTCATGTCATGCAGAACCCTGCATAACAATTGTTATTATTATTTCGTTGCTGTGAAATATTTAGTTTATTTAGTTTTTTGCAAATAATTTAGTGAAAACAACACAAAGACTGTAGAATCCAGGTTTTAGTGTAGAGCTTTATCAAGTTCTGTTTAGCTCTGTGTAGAGCTTTATCAAGTTGTGTTTGGCTCAGTGTAGAGCTTTATCAAGTTGTGTTTGGCTCAGTGTAGAGCTTTATCAAGTTGTGTTTGGCTCTGTGTAGAGCTTTATCAAGTTGTGTTTGGCTCTGTGTAGAGCTTTGTCAAGTTGTTTGGCTCAGTGTAGAGCTTTATCAAGTTGTGTTTGACTCTGTGTAGAGCTTTATCAAGTTGTGTTTGGCTCTGTGTAGAGCTTTGTAAAGTTGTGTTTGGCTCTGTGTAGAGCTTTATCATTGTGCCAAAAGATTCTCATTCAATGTTCGTTGCTGGAGCTCCCTTACCTCGGATCAAATTTGATTTCCTCCCTCACGGGTTTTGCGTTTCGCTTCCGTAATAATAATAATGCCATATTCCGTTCTAATGTCCCTTGTTATTGGAACAAAGTCGCTTCCCATGTTGCGTTCCAGTGTTCCTTGCTACTAGAACAGATCCACTTCATATGTTCCGTTCCTTGTTGCTGGTGCAACAATTCCGTCTTTCGTATGTTCCGTTCCAATGTTCCTTTCTGGTGCAGCAACCCCTTCCCCCGCGTGTTCTAATGTTCCGTTCCTGTGTTCCTTGCTGGTGCAGCCCCCTGTTTCATATGTTCCTTTCCAGTGTTCCTTGCTGGTGCAGCAACCTTTTCCCCCGCGCGTACGTATGTTCCGTTCCTGTGTTCCTTGCTGGTGGAACCCCCTCCTTCGTATGTTCCGTTTCAGTGTTCCTTACTGGTGCGGCAGCCCCTCCTCCAGCTTGTTCGTATGTTCCGTTCCAGTGTTCCTTGCCGGTACAGTAACCCCTCCCCGCTCGTTCATATGTTCCGTTTCACTGTTCCTTGCTGGTGCAGCAACCCCTCCCCCACTCGTTCGTATGTTCCGTTCCAGTGTTCCTTACTGGTGCAGCAACCTTTTCCCCCGCGCGTTCGTATGTTCCGTTCCTGCGTTCCTTGCTGGTGGAGCCCCCTCCGTATGTTCCGTTTCAGTTTTCCTTACTGGTGCGGCAGCCCCTCCCCCAGCTTGTTCGTATGTTCCGTTCCAGTGTTCTTTGCCGGTTCAGCAACCCCTCCTTCCGCTCGTTCATATGTTCCGTTTCAGTGTTCCTTGCTGGTACAGCAACCCCTCCCCCAGCTCGTTCGTATGTTCCGTTCCAGTGTTCCTTGCTGGTGCAGCAACCCCTCCCTCGCTCGTTCATATGTTCCGTTTCAGTGTTCCTTGCTGGTGCAGCAACCCCTCCCCCCGCTCGTTCGTATGTTCCGTTCCAGTGTTCCTTGTAGGTGCAGCAACCCCTCCCCCCGCTCGTTCGTATATTCCGTTCCAGTGTTCCTTGCTCAGAAATAAAACAATTTCAGTTTTAATTATGCAGTTCCCTTCATTTATTAACCAAATTAATAATTGAATTTATATACATCGAAATTATTGTTATGGGCCATAATAGACTGTGTGATTAGTTGTGTGTGTGAGTTTGGATGAGAGAGTGAGAGAGAGTGGATGAGAGAGAGAGGGAGAGAGAGAGAGAGAGTGGATGAGAGAGAGTGAGAGAGAGTGGATGAGAGAGAGAGAGAGAGAGAGAGAGAGAGAGAGAGAGAGAGAGTGAGAGAGAGAGAGAGAGAGAGAGAGAGAGAGAGAGAGAGAGGGATAACTGTGGAAATCTGTAGATGAGAAAGAGTTTTAAATGAATGGGTCTAGACAGGAAGTGATAAAAAATAGGAATAGAACAGAGGCAAGATAATGTTGATGGTGTCGCTCTCCCATCATCACCATCACCACTCCCCCATCACCAAACCACTATCACCACTCCCCATCATCATCACCACTTCCCCATCACCATTCCCCCATCATCACCATCACCACTCCCCATCATCATCACCACTCCCCATCATCGCCATCACTCCTCCCATCATCACCATCAACACTCCCCATCATCACCATCACTCCTCCCATCATCACTCCTCGCCCCATCATCACCATCACCACTCCTCGCCCCATCATCACCATCACCTCTCCCCCATCCATCACCATCACCTCTCCCCCATTACCATCACCATCACCTCTCCCCCATTACCATCACCATCACCTCTCCCCCATTACCATCACTTCCCATCACTACCACTCCAAATCACCAACACCACTATCACCACCCCTGTCACCACTATCTAACTCCTTTTCTCAATTATATCACTGTTTTCTCCCCTCACCCCAACCCCTCACGCTTCCCTGACACTCTACCCCCTCACCCACACCTCCCCTCACCCTCCCCCTCACCTCCCTCGGGGCAGCCAGCGTCATGTTCATCTTTGAAAAGGAAATGTTGAAATGATCTCAGATCTTTTGACGAGTTCTGACAAGGTGACATGACAGCTGATGAGGGAGAGGAAGAGGGAGTAGGATGAGGGAGAAGAGTGAGGGAGGGGAAGAGGGAGTAGGGTGAGGGAGAAGAGTGAGGGAGGGAAGAGGGAGTAGGGTTGGGGAGAAGAGTGAGGGAGGGGAAGAGGGAGTAGGGTGGGGGAGGGGAAGAGGGAGAAGGGTGAGGGAGAAGAGTGAGGGAGGGGAAGAGGGAGAAGGGTGAGGGAGAAGAGTGAGGGAGGGGAAGAGGGAGTAGGGTGAGGGAGGGGAATATGTTGTAGAGTGAGGGAGGGGAAGCGGTTGTAGGGTGAGGGAGGGGAAGAGTGAGAAGGGTGAGGGAAGGGAAGAGGGAGTAGGGTGAGGGAGGGGATAGGGAGAGGAGGGAAGGTTGATGAAGGGATAGACAGAAGGGGAAGACACGAACATACATGTAAATTTTATCATAATTAAATTTGTTGTCTCAGGTGTGTGATGCTGTGTCATGTGTGTATAATGCTGTCAGGTGTGTATAATGCTGTGTCAGGTGTGTGTGATGCTGAGTGTCAGGTGTGTGATGCTGTGTCAGGTGTGTGATGTGTCATGTGTGTATAATGCTGTCAGGTGTGTATAATGCTGTGTCAGGTGTGTATGATGCTGTCAGGTGTGTGATGCTGTGTCAGGTGTGTGTAATGCTGTGTCAGGTGTGTGATGCTGTGTCATGTGTGTATAATGCTGTCAGGTGTGTATAAGCTGTGTCAGGTGTGTGTGATGCTGAGTGTCAGGTGTGTGATGCTGTGTGTCAGGTGTGTGATGTGTCATGTGTGTATAATGCTGTCAGGTGTGTATAATGCTGTGTGTCAGGTGAGTGTGATGCTGTGTCAGGTGTGTGATGCTGTGTCAGGTGTGTGTAATGCTGTGTCAGGTGTGTGATGCTGTGTCATGTGTGTATAATGCTGTCAGGTGTGTATAATGCTGTGTCAGGTGTGTGTGATGCTGTGTCAGGTGTGTGATGCTGAGTGTCAGGTGTGTGTGATGCTGTGTCAGGTGTGTGTAATGTGTGTGTGATGCTGTGTCATGTGTGTATAATGCTGTCAGGTGTGTATAATGCTGTGTGTCAGGTGTGTGATGCTGTGTGTTAGGTGTGTGATGCTGTGTCAGGTGTATGATGCTGTGTCAGGTGTGTGATGCTGTGTCAGGTGTGTGTGATGCTGTGTCAGGTGTGTGTGATGCTGTGTCAGGTGTATGATGCTGTGTCAGGTGTGTGTGATGCTGTGTCAGGTGTGTGATGCTGTGTCAGTGTGTGTGTGATATGCTGTCAGATGTGTGTGATGCTGTGTCAGGTGTGTGTGATGCTGTGTCAGGTGTGTACAATGCTGTCAGGTGTGTATAATGCTGTGTCAGGTGTGTGATGCTGTGTGTTAGGTGTGTGATGCTGTGTCAGGTGTATGATGCTGTGTCAGGTGTGTGTTGCTGTGTCAGGTGTGTGTGATGCTGTGTCAGGTGTGTCTGATGCTGTGTCAGGTGTGTGATGCTGTGTCAGGTGTGTGATGCTGTGTCAGGTGTGTGTGATGCTGTGTCAGGTGTGTGTGATGCTGTGTCAGATGTGTGTGATGTTGTGTCAGGTGTGTGTGATGCTGTGTCAGGTGTGTGTGATGCTGTGTCAGGTGTGTGATGCTGTGTCAGGTGTGTGATGCTGTGTCAGATGTGTGATGCTGTGTCAGGTGTGTGTGATGCTGTGTCAGGTGTGTGATGCTGTGTCAGGTGTGTGTGATGCTGTGTCAGGTGTGTGATGCTGTGTCAGGTGTGTGTGATGCTGTGTCAGGTGTGTGTGATGCTGTGTCAGATGTGTGATGCTGCGTCAGATGTGTGATGCTGCGTCAGATGTGTGATGCTGTGACAGATGTGTGATGCTGTGTCAGGTGTGTGATGCTGTGTCAGGTGTGTGATGCTGTGTCAGATGTGTGATGCTGTGTCAGGTGTGTGATGCTGTGTCAGGTGTGTGATGCTGTGTCAGGTGTGTGATGCTGTTTCAGATGTGTGATGCTGCGTCAGGTGTGTGATGCTGTGTCAGGTGTGTGATGCTGTTTCAGATGTGTGATGCTGCGTCAGGTGTGTGATGCTGTGTGTCATCATTGGTTCTCTGAAGTATTTATCTCAAGTGGAGAGGCTTTTAACCCAACTAGTCAACCCAACAACCTTGTTGGGTAACCAGTCATTATGGTGACAGAAGCAGGTCTAGTCTGTGCCTCTCTCTCCCTGCTTGACATCGAACCTTGGTCCTTAGGGTTACAAGGGAACAGCTCCACTGTACCACTGCGGACTCTTCCACTACGCAGATGACGCAAGATGCGCGGAAGAAATGCGCATTTACCCACTCTTGAAGATTTTTTTGTTTTCTTTTGGCTAGACCGTCGTTTTTAACGATCACATGGGGATTTAATCTCCCTCAGATCACTGTTGTGGATATTTATTCTCCCTCAGATCACTGTTGTGGATATTTATTCTCCCTCAGATTAATGCTGGAGATTTATTCTCCCTCAGATATGTGCTGTTGATTTATTCTCCCTGTATTTCACTGTCGTGAAGATTTATTCTTCCTCACATTACTGTTGTGGAGATTTATTCTCCCTCAGATTACAGTTTTTGTTGAGATTCTCCCTCAGAACACAGTTTTGAAATTTATTCTTCCTCATATTACTGTTTTGTTAAGATTTATTCTCCCTCAGATTACTGTTATGGAGACTTATTCTTGCTCAGATTGGTGCTGTGGATTTATTCTTCCCAGATTGCCTTTGTGGGGCTGTGGTTTCTCCTTCAGATTATCATTGTTGAACATTTATTCTCCCTCAGATTAATACGGAGAGGATTTGTTGTCCAGATTACTACTGTGGGGTATTTATTCTCCCCCGTGGGAGATTTTAGTGATGAGTAGATGTCGGTCTGGCGTGGTGGAGAGGGTGTTGGGGAAGATAGTGGGGAGGGTGTTGGGGAAGATAGTGAGGTGGGGGGTGTGGTGGAGAGGGTGTTGGGTGTTGGTCATCTCAAAAATCTCGGATATTATCCTAACTCCACAAGACTTTGAAAAGGCAATAACTGACATGGCCATGCACTCTGCCCCAGGCCCAGACTCATGGAACTCCGTGTTCATCAAGAACTGCAAGAAGCCCCTGTCACGTGCCATCAGCATTCTAAAAACAACAGACATAGCCCCACTCCACAAGGGTGGCAGTAAAGCAATTGCAAAGAACTACAGACCGATAGCACTAACATCCCATTTCATAAAAATCTTTGAAAGGGTTCTAAGAAGCAAGATCACCAACCACCTAAATACCCATCAATTGCACAACCCAGGGCAACACGGGTTTAGAGCAGGTCGCTCCTGCCTGTCCCAGCTACTGGACTACTATGACAAGGTCCTGGATGCTGTAGAGGATAAACAAAATACAGATGTAGTATACACAGACTTTGCAAAAGCTTTCGACAAGTGTGACCATGGTGAAATAGCACACAAAATGCGTGATAAAGTAATAACAGGAAAAGTTGGTAGATGGATCTATGACTTCCTGACAAATAGAACACAAAGAGTAATAGTAAACAGAGTAAAGTCCGAGGCAGTTACGGTGATAAGCTCTGTTCCACAAGGCACAGTACTCGCTCCCATTCTATTCCTCATCCTCATATCTGACATAGACAGAGATGTAAGCCATAGCTCCGTGTCTTCCTTTGAGAATGACACCCGGATTGCCATGGCAGTGACCTCCATCGAAGACACCGCAAGACTCCAAGCGGACATCAACCAAATCTTCAAATGGGCCACTCAAAACAATATGAAGTTCAATGAGGAGAAATTTCAACTACTCAGATATGGAAAACTTGAGGAAATTAAAAATAAATCAGGGTATACGACAAATTCTAACCATTCAATAGAGCGAAAAAGTAATGTGAAGGTCCTGGGAGTGATAATGTCAGAGCATCTCACCTTCAAAGACCACAACAATGTATCTACCATATCTGCTAGGAAAATGATAGGATGGATAATGAGAACCTTCAAAACTAGGGATGCCAAGCAACATGATGATTCTCTTCAAATCGCTTGTTCTCTCTAGGCTGGAATACTGCTGTACGCTAACGGCCCCCTTCAAGGCTGGCGACATTGCAGACCTGGAGAGTGTACAAAGAACTTTCACGGCACACATAAGTACGATAAGGCACCTAAATTATTAGAAACTGTTGAAATTCCTTGATCTGCATTCCCTGGAACGCAGATGAGAGAGATACATGATAATATACACTTGGAAAATCCTAGAGGGATTAGTACCAAACTTGCATACAAAAATCACTCCCTATGAAAGCAAAAGACTCTGCAAGAGATGCAACATTCCCCAATCAAAAGCAGGGGCGCCACGAGTACACTGAGAGAAAACTCAATAAGTGTCCGGGGCCCAAGACTGTTCAACTGCCTCCCAGCATACATAAGGGGGATTACCAATAGACACCTGGCTGTCTTCAAGAAGGCACTGGACAGGCACCTAAAGTCAGTACCTGACCAACCAGGCTGTGGTTCGTACGTCAGTTGGTGAGTGGTGGATTACTGCACGTGACCTGCAGGTTTATCCAGGTAGCACTGCAGTAACAGCCTGGTTGATCAGACCCTGATCCACCATGAGGCTTGGTTTCAGACCGAGCAGCGGGGGCGTTGACCCCCGAAACCCTCTCCAGGTAAACTCCAGGTCCAGGGTGTTGGGGAAGATAGTGGGGAGGGTGTTGGGGAAGATAGTGGGGTGGGTGTTGGAGAAGGTAGTGGGGAGGGTGTTGGGGAAGATAGTGGGGAGGGTGTTGGGGAAGATAGTGGGGAGGGTGTTGGGGAAGATAGTGGGGTGGGTGTTGGAGAAGTAGTGGGGAGGGTGTTGGGGAAGATAGTGGGGTGGGTGTTGGGGAAGGTAGTGGGGAGGGTGTTGGGGAAGATAGTGGGGTGGGTGTTGGAGAAGGTAGTGGGTAAGAGAGTGAAAGAGCGTCTTTTAAAAATGTTGGAGGAGGAACGGTGGGTTAAATTTGGGAGAGCCGAGGCGAGCTTTCATAAGAACCAGTTACGCAAAGCTTTAGCGGGAAGTTGTGTGAGAGCGAGGGAGGGAAGAAGAGAGTGACGGAGGTAACGAGGGAGGGAAGAAGAGAGTGACGGAGGTAACGAGGGAGGGAGGAATGGTGGTGATGGTGCCTTATTGAGTTTGGAAAGTTTTGTTTGAGGTATTGGTGGTGACGGGGAAGATGGAGCAAGAGAAGGGTGTTGGTGATGGAGATGGTGTTGGTATTGGTAGTGATGGTAATAATTGTGATGGAGATGGTGATTATGCTGGTAATAGTAGTGATGGTGATAATGGTGGTGATAGTGATGGTGTTGATGGTGATGGTTATCTGGCCACGATCACGGAGGTCACCATTACTGTGACCCGGTTCCAGACCAGACCTGCCTGTTGTCAGCGTGATCGACCAGGCTGTTGGTGCGTGCTTGCAGCACGCACTCCAAGTGAAGGCTCTCTGTGTATTTTTTCCAGTTCTGTAGTTCCCCCCCTTGCCTTAAAAAAAGGGAAAGGGTGTTAGTGGCAGCAATATTCCAGCATTGAGATGGAGAGAGAACGAGTGAATTAAAAGAGGATCGTCACTTGTTTGGCATCTCTTGTTTTGAAGGTTCTAGTTATCTATCTTATCGTTTTCCTTGTGTTTGTGTTCATCTAAGAACATAAAGGAGGAACACTGCAGCAGGCCTACTGGCTCATACTAGGCAGATCCTTCTCAAACCCAAACTCACTAACAAAAATATTTGTTAAGATCATCTGACATTCAGTCTTCAGCCTCTCACGTTAGCCTTTCTCTGTGTTCACTCGTTTCATTTCGTTGTATACTTCGTCACAGTCTTCATTTCCTCGTTTTCTTTCCATGACGGAGTTAGTGAAGCTTATCCTCACTGAACATCATATTGTTGTCAGTGGTCCACTGGAAGACTTTGATTTGTATCACTTTGGAGAAGTTCGCTGTGTCTTTGCTACAAGTCACTCTCACACAGAGTCTAACATCGTCAACATGGGAGGACACAGTGCTCTGATTTATGTCTCTGTGTCGAATACGAGAATGAGAAAGATAGTTGTGAGTGAGTACTGTGCCTTGAGCAACACAGTTTTCCACTTTGTCAACCTGGGAGTTTACTCTGGTCGCTGTTGCTCTTGCAAATGAAGGCGCTGAACATGTGCTGATTATGTGTGTTGATCCTAGGTGTTACTAATAATGATGGGTACAAATAGGAGGTGTGTGTGTTGATCCTAGGTGTTACTAATAATGATGGGTACAAATAAGAGGTGTGTGTGTTGATCCTAGGTGTTACTAATAATGATGGGTACAAATAAGAGGTGTGTGTGTTGATCCTAGGTGTTACTAATAATGATGGGTACAAATAAGAGGTGTGTGTGTTGATACTAGGTGTTACTAATAATGGTGTGCAACACGTCGGTATCTCTATTTCCGAAAAGTATCGCCTACTCAGCAGACTTCTTCAATCGAATACAGAAACGGCGAAAATGGTGGTGAGAGCTGAGGCAGTGATTGAGGTGTTCAGACCTCACGACCGAACACCTCATGACTGCCGGTCCACGACCTGTACTCCATTTTTAACCCGAGTTATTAGACGCTGCAAATGTCTTGTTACGTATTTAAACCCACGCTTTACACACCAGTTTCTACTATTATATATACTATGTGTTAGCTTTAATAATACGTTAATTAGAACACACTGTCAAGAATACTGTCACTTTCACAACACACTGTCAAGCATACTGTCACTTTCACAACACACTGTCAAGCATACTTTCACAACACACTGTCAAGCATACTGCCACTTTCAGAACACACTGTCAAGCATACTGTCACTGTCAAGCATACTGTTACTTTCACTACACACTGTCAAGCATACTGTCACTTTCACAACACACTGTCAAGCATACTGCCACTTTCACAACACACTGTCAAGCATACTGTCACTGTCAAGCATACTGTTACTTTCACTACACACTGTCAAGCATACTGTCACTTTCACAACACACTGTCAAGCATACTGCCACTTTCACAACATACTGCCACTTTCACAACACACTGTCACTTTCACAACATACTGCCACTTTCACAACACACTGTCAAGCATACTGTCACTTTCACAACACACTGTCAAGCATACTGCCACTTTCACAACACACTGTCAAGCATACTGCCACTTTCACAACACACTGTCAAGCATACTGTCACTTTCACAACATACTGCCACTTTCACAATACACTGTCAAGCATACTGCCACTTTCACAACACACTGTCAAGCATACTGTCACTTTCACAACATACTGCCACTTTCACAACACACTGTCAAGCATACTGCCACTTTCACAACACACTGTCAAGCATACTGTCACTTTCACAACACACTGTCAAGCATACTGTCACTTTCAGAACACACTGTAAAACATACTGTCACTTTCAGAACACACTGTCAAGCATACCGTCACTCAAAACACAGTGTCAAGAATACTGTCACTGTCAAGCATACAGTCACTCAAATATACTGTCACTGTCAAGCATACAGTCACTGTCAAATATACTGTCATTTTCAGAACACGCTGTCAAGAATACTGTCACTATCAAGCATACAGTCACTGTCAAATATACTGTCACAGTCAAGTATACTGTCACTGTCAAGCATACTCTCACTGTCAAGTATACTGTCACTAGTCACTATCAAGCATAATCTCACTGTCAAGTATACTGTCACTGTCAAACATACTGTCACTGTCAAGTATACTGTCACTGTCAAGTATACTGTCACTGTCAAGCATAATCTCACTCAAGTATACTGTCACTGTCAAGCATACTCTCACTGTTAAGTATACTGTCACTGTCAAGCATACTGTCACTGTCAAGCATACTTTCACTGTTAAGTATACTGTCACTGTCAAGCATACTCTCACTGTTAAGTATACTGTCACTGTCAAGTATACCTGTCATTGTCAAGCATACTGTCACTGTCATTTATACTGTCACTGTCAAACATGCTGTCACTGTCAAGTATACTGTAGTCAACATAGTCACTGTCAAACATACTGTCACTGTCAAACATACTGTCACTGTCAAACATGCTGTCACTCAGAAAACATTAACATAGGTTGACATGCAAACACACACACACACACACACACACACACACACACACACACACACACACTAGGTGGGCAAAGACTGCAAACCTCACTCAAGGAAAAGGATCTTGGGGTGAGTATAATACCGAGCACATCTCCTAAGGCGCACGTCAACCAGATAACTGGTGCAGCATACGGGCACCTGGCAAACTTGAGAATAGCGTTCCGATACCTCAGTAAGGAATCGTTCAAGACTCTGTACACCGTGTACGTCAGGCCCATACTGGAGTATGCAGCACCAGTTTGGAACCCACACCTGGTCAAGCACGTCAAGAAATTAGAGAAAATGCAAAGATTTGCAACTAGACTAGTTCCAGAGCTAAGGGGAATGTCCTACAAAGAAAGGTTAAGGGAAATTGGCCTGACGACACTAGAGGACAGGAGGGTTAGGGGAGACATGATAACGACATACAAAATACTGCGAGGAATTGACAAGGTAGACAGAGACAGGATGTTCCAGAGATGGGACACAGAAACAAGGGGTCACAATTGGAAGTTGAAGACTCAGATGAGTCAAATGGATGTTAGGAAGTATTTCTTTAGTCATACAGTTGTCAGGAAGTGGAATAGTCGGGCAAGTGACTTACTGGAGGCAGGAACCATACATAGTTTTTAAGATGAGGCGGGGCCAGGAGCTATGAATCGACCCCGGCAACCACAAATAGGTGAGTACACTCACATTTCCAACAGTCGTCTTGTCAGTGTCTTAACGACGCAATTGGGTTGATCTTAAGTCAACAAATGATAGTTAATTACGCTAACGGATGTTTGCTTGTCTCTGGGAATTAGCAGAGAATTTCTCATCCGGAAAAGGAATTAACCTTTTTTGTGAGGGATACTAAATTATGTTTTGTGAGGGATACTAAATTATGTTTTGTGGGGGATACTAAATTATGTTTGGTGGGGGATACTAAATTATGTTTTGTGGGGGATACTAAATTATGTTTTGTGGGGGATACTAACTTATGTTTTGTGGGGGATACTAAATTATGTTTTGTGGGGATACTAAATTATGTTTTGTGGGAGATACTAAATTATGTTTTGTGGGGGATACTAAATTATGTTTTGTGGGGATACTAAATTATGTTTTATGGGGGATACTAAATTATGTTTTGTGGGGGATACTAAATTATGTTTTGTGGGGGATACTAAATTATGTTTTGTGGGGATACTAAATTATGTTTTGTGGGGATACTAAATTATGTTTTGTGGGGACTACTAAATTATGTTTTGTGGGGGATACTAAATTATGTTTTGTGGGGGATACTAAATTATGTTTTGTGAGGGATACTAAATTATGTTTTGTGGGGATACTAAATTATGTTTTGTGAGGGATACTAAATTATGTTTTGTGGGGATACTAAATTATGTTTTGTGGGGGATACTAAATTATGTTTTGTGGGGATACTAAATTATGTTTTATGGGGGATAATAAATTATGTTTTGTGGGGGATACTAAATTATGTTTTGTGGGGGATACTAAATTATGTTTTGTGAGGGATACTAAATTATGTTTTGTGGGGACACTAAACTGTTTTGTGGGGATACTAAATTATGTTTTGTGGGGGATACTAAATTATGTTTTGTGGGGGATACTAAACTGTTTTGTGGGGGATACTAAATTATGTTTTGTGGGGGATACTAAACTGTTTTGTGGGGGATACTAAAGTTTTGTGAGGGATACTAAATTATGTTTTGTGGGGGATACTAAACTGTGTTTTGTGGGGATATTAAATTATGTTTTGTGGGAATACTAAACTGCTTTTTGAGGGATACTCAGCTATGTTTTACAGGTTTTAGTAATTAAATTATGAAATGAATAAGTAAAAAACACACACACAGTCACACACACACAGTCACACACACACACACCTTTCTTTGTAGGACATTCCCCTTAGCTCTGGAACTAGTCTAGTTGCAAATCTTTGCACTTTCTCTAAGGAATCATTCAAGACTCTGTATACCATATACGTCAGGCCCATACTGGAGTATGCAGCACCAGTTTGGAACCCACACCTGGTCAAGCACGTCAAGAAATTAGAGAAAGTGCAAAGATTTGCAACAAGACTAGTCCCAGAGCTAAGGGATTGTCCTACGAAAAAGGTTAAGGAAATCGGCCTGACGACACTAGAGGACAGGAGGGTTAGGGAGACATGATAACGACATATAAAATACTGCGAGGAATAGATAAGGTGGACAGAGAAAAGATGTTCCAGAGAGGGGACACAGAAACAAGGGGTCACAATTGGAAGTTGAAAACTCCTATGAGTCAAAGGGATGTTAGGAAGTATTTCTTCAGTCATAGAGTTGTCAGGAAGTGGAATAGCCTAGAAAGCGACGTAGTGGAGGCAGGAACCATACATAGTTTTAAGACGAGGTTTGATAAAGCTCATGGAGCAGGGAGAGAGAGGACCTAGTAGCAATCAGTGAAGAGGCGGGGCCAGGAGCTATGAATCGACCCCTGCAACCACAAATAGGTGAGTACACAGGAAGGGCACAGAAATGGATCAGGGAATACCTGACAGGGAGGCAACAACGGGTCATGGTGCGTGATTAGGTATCACAGTGGGCGCCTGTGACGAGCGGGGTCCCGCAGGGGTCAGTCCTAGGACCAGTGTTATTCTTGGTATATGTGAATGACATGACGGACGGGATAGACTCAGAAGTGTCTCTGTTTGCAGATAATGTGAAATTAATGAGGAGAATCACATCGGAAGAGGACCAAGCAGGACTTCAAAGAGACCTGGACAAGCTTGACATCTGGTCTAGCAACTGGCTTCTCGAATTTAATCCCACCAAATGCAAAGTCATGAAGATCGGGGAAGGACAAAGAAGACCGCTGAAGAGTACAGGCTAGGTGGACAAAGGCTGCAAACCTCGTTAAAGGATAAGGACCTTGGGGTGAGTATAACACCAAGCACGTCTCCGAAAGCACACATCAACCAGATAACTGCAGCAGCATATGGGCGACTGGCAAACCTAAGATTAGCGTACCGTTACCTTACCTGGAGTTTACCTGGAGAGAATTCCAGGGGTCAACGCCCCCGCGGCCCGGTCTGTGACCAGGCCTCATGTTGGATCAGAGCCTGATCAACCAGGCTGTTACTGCTGGCCGCACGCAGACCAACGTACGAACCACAGCCTGGCTGGTCAGGTACCGACTTTAGGTGCCTGTCCAGTGCCTGCTTGAAGACAGCAAGGGGTTTGTTGGTAATCCCCCTTATGTATGCTGGGAGGCAGTTGAACAGTCTTGGGCCCCTGATACTTATTGTGTTGTCTCTCAACGTGCTAGTGGCACCCCTGCTTTTCATTGGGGGAATGTTACATCGCCTGCCGAGTCTTTTGCTTTCGTAGGGAGTGACTCGTGTGCAAGTTTGGTACTAATCCCTCGAAAATTTTCCACGTGTATATAATAATGTATCTCTCCCGCCTGCGTTCTAGGGAGTACAGGTTTAGGAACTTCAAGCGTTCCCAGTAATTGAGGTGGTTTATCGCAGTTATGCGTGCCGTGAAGGTTCTCTGCACATTTTCAAGGTCAGCAATTTCACCTGCCTTGAAAGGTGCAGTTACTTTGCAGCAATATTCCAGCCTAGATAGAACAAGCGATTTGTAAAGTGTCAACATGGGCTTGGCATCCCTGGTTTTGAAGGTTCTCATTATCCATCCTGTCATTTTTCTAGCAGATGCGATTACTACGGTGTTATGGTTCTTGAAGGTGAGATCCTCTGACATGATCACTCCCAGGTCTTTGACATTAGTTTTTCGCTCTATTGTGTGGTTGGAATTAGTTTTGTACTCCGATGAGATTTTAATTTCCTAACGTTTTCCGTATCTGAGTAATTGAAATTTCTCATCATTGAACTTCATATTGTTTTCTGCAGCCCATTTAAAGATTTGGTTTATGTCTGCTTGGAGTCTTGCAGTGTCTTCAACGGTGGACACTGTCATATAGATTCGGGTGTCATCTGCAAAGGAAGAAACGGCACTGTGGCTTATATCCCTGTCTATGTCCGATATGAGGATGAGGAACAGGATGGGAGCGAGTACTGTGCCTTGTGGAACAGAGCTTTTCACATTAGCTGCCTCAGACTTTACTCTGTTGACTACTACTCTTTGTGTTCTACTTGTTAGGAAATTATAGATCCATCTACCAACTTTTCCTGTTATTCCTTTATCACGCATTTTGTGTGCTATCACACCATGGTCACACTTATCAAAGGCTTTTGCAAAGTCTGTGTATATAACATCTGCATTCTGTTTGTCCTCTAGAGCATCCAGGACCTTGTCATAGTGGTCCAGTAGTTGGGACAGACAGGAGCGACCTGCTCTAAACCCATGCTGCCCTGGGTTGTGTAATTGATGGTTATCTAGATGAGTGGCGATCTTGCTTCTTAGAACCCTTTCAAAGGAATCGTTCAAGACACTGTACACCGTGTACGTCAGGCCCATACTAGAGTATGCAGCACCAGTCTGGAACTCACACCTGGTCAAGCACGTTAAGAAATTTGAGAAAGTGCAAAGGTTTGCGACAAGGTTAGTTCCACAGCTCAGGGGACTGCTCTACGAAGAAAGGTTGATGGAAATAGGACTAACAACACTGGAGGAAAGAAGGGTTAGAGGAGACATGATAACGACATACAAAATACTTCGAGTAATTGACAAGGTGGACAGACAGGATGTTCCAGAGATGGGACACAAACAAGGGGTCACAATTGGAAGTTGAAGACTCCTATGAGTCAAAGAGATGTTAAGAAGTATTTCTTCAGTCATAGTTGCCAAGAAGTGGAATAGTCTGGAAAGTGATGTAGTGGAGGCAGGAACCATACGTAGTTTAAAGACGAGGTATGATAAAGCTCATGCGGGGAATCGATAAGGTAAATAGTGACAGGATGTTCCAGGGAGGGAACACAGAAACAAGGGGGCACAATTGGAAGCTGAAGACTCAGATGAGTCAAAGAGATGTTAGGAAGCATTTCTTCAGCCATAGAGTAGCCAGGAAGTGGAAGTCTAGCAAGTGATGTAGTGGAGGCAGGAACCATACATAGCTTTAAGACGAGGTATGATAAAGCTCATGGAGCAGGGAGAGAAGAGACCCAGTAGCGGACAGTGAAGAGGCGGGTCCAGGAGCTGAGTCTCGACCCCTGCAACCACTATTAGGTGAATTAGATGAGTACACACACACACATACACACACACAAACACACAGTCACACACACACACATACACACACAAAAACACAGTCACGCACACAGTTACAAACACACACACACACACACAGTCACAAACACACACACACAGTCACAAACACACACACACAGACTTCATCCATGCATCGCACTAGTCGCCTCATCTACATATCTAAATTAACACTCCCTGGTTATGCCTCGCCTGGGAGAGGTGACTGATAGAGGGCAGCACTGACACTTGTATTGTTGTCTGTCTGTTCTGTCCTCTCTCTCCTGCCTCTCTCTGCTTCTGT
The DNA here is from genome assembly GCA_009830355.1 of Cherax destructor. Taxonomy (NCBI): domain Eukaryota; kingdom Metazoa; phylum Arthropoda; class Malacostraca; order Decapoda; family Parastacidae; genus Cherax; species Cherax destructor. The sequence continues at coordinate 129,110 of WNWK01004720.1, forward strand.
CTGTGTATCCTCTAGTCTCCCTGTCAGCCTGCCTTTCTATAATATTGTCTCTCTGTCCTCTTGTCTCTCTCTCTGGGTATCCTAGTTCTGGCGACCGTTTTACTGTTGACTTAGTCAACAACAGGTGGTTATAAACAGAGGTAATACATGTTTGGCACAGGATGAGCCTCTCTCAAGGCTTGGACAAAGCTTTGGGCGAAACGTCTCTTCACTGGATAGTTTTACTGGGATATGACCTGGGACACAGTTATGTTATGAAGACCCGAAGTCGATATCTGGTGTGTGTGTGTGTTATCATTTTGTCATAGGCACATGTCGATTAGACACTAGGCCTGTTGTGTGTGTGTGTGTGTGTGTGTGCATGCGTGCGTGCGTGCGTGCGTGCGTGCGCCAAATAGTATTGCAACAGTGTCATTGGTTCTTGTTATTGTTCTCGCTGGTCATTGGGTTCTTCCACTCTGGAAAGAGCTGTTGTTGTGTGTGTGAAGCGCTAAACTCGTGTGGGGTCATTGAGCATAGGAAGTTGTGAAGGTTCGATCCTCCTTTCAGTCTCTTAGTTTCGAGTGATCGTCTGAGGAAGAGGAACGAACGTGGAGCTTTATATACCGGAGCCTTAGGTTAAGTTATCAAGTCTGAGGACAGAACACCTTAAGATTACCTCTCCACTTTTTCCACTGTCTTCAATAGAAGTCACCTCTGAATTAGACTGAAGAAGCCCGTTATTGTTGAATTTATATATATATATATATATATATATATATATATATATATATATATATATATATATATATATATATATATACAAAACAATCGCAGACAGGCGATCTTAACAATGCAAGACAAGCCACGAGGGGGGGGGGGAATCTTAGCTAAAATACTTTCACACTTCTCAGTGCGTCATCAGGAGCTGTGCAATGTTGCAAAGGCAACAACAGGAGAAGTAGGGTAAGTTTTCGGAGAGTGGCAGTGTGGAGCCAGCCAGTGTCAGAGTGAGAGGCCAGCGGGGTGCCAACCACACACCGGTCCCCCCAACCCCACCCCTCATGCAGATAGTATGAGGAAAAATACTAGAAGATAGTTAATAGCCAGCCCTAAGCTTCTAACTGCCGGGAACAGGTCATGTGATGTTAAAAGTTACATTATAATAGTGGATCATTACATACCTTCATTTACAACCTTCTAACTAATGAAATAGAGGGGAAAATCCCTCATTTATCAACCGGTGTCGGAGAACCTTCCAGAATATTCAAGAATTACTCTCAGTGTCAGTTAATATGCCTTTGTGAATTCTCCTATTCAGGCTTTCTTTCTCACAATAACTAGGCTATAGTACTTAATTTTAATGCCATTCCTATTATTATTATTATCAACTATTATCCACTAATCTCATTATTATTATTATCATTATAATATTACCAACAACCTGATTCATTAAACCACTAAACTAGTTGCAGTCACCATGATTAATATGTCGATATTTATTATGTTAGGACTGACGTCGGTATCACTCACTGCTGCTGCTGCAATGTGACAGGTGTTCTGGGTAGTGCGCTGCAGTACACGCCTGAGCGCTATAACATCTGTAGTAAGGAAGTAGTCATGGGGGTTCATTTAGGCACATGTGCGATCATCCTAGGATAGCACAAAAGAAATGTAGAGTGACGTGCAACTAGTTTAGTGGTTTAATGAATAACGTTGTTAGTAATATTATAATGATGATGACAATAATAATATTAGTAGATGATAGTTGATAATAATGATAGGAATGGCATCAAAGTGAAAATTTGTGTATGCAATAATTTCGCCAAAATCATTCTGAACCTAACGAAAAAAATATATTTCATTGTGTTTGTTTATTATTAAATTAATGTTAACGTATCTAAAATATATTTAGTTGGGTTTGGCTAAATTAAATTGCGCTTGTTGTAATAAGGTTAGGTAGGTTTTCAAAGTTTCTCTTGGTACAAAATTATAAATTTTTACATTAACATAAATGAAAAAAATATATCTTTAAACGTATAAGATAAAATTTTAGAAATGTCTTAATTTTAGATGAGTTCTTGCTAATTGGCCAGTTTTACCTAATCGGCACGACATATATATATATATATATATATATATATATATATATATATATATATATATATATATATATATATATATATATAATTGAGAATAAACTACCTCACCAATTACATTTTCGGTCTTGAACGTTCTTAAAAACCATTAATTTTGTGTGGTTTACTGAGGTTGGTCAACAAGACATCAACACAGATGTCTCATAATCATTCAAGATGGGAAGTATTTAGGTCTATATCATTCTCAGTGTTTAATAAAACTACGTCATTCTTCCTTATCTGTTTTCACAGTTACAACACTGTTGTCTCTGCAGGGATTATTAACAAGATTATATTCTTCATTTGTGATATTAAAGGTCAGTATTATACACAAGAACAGTATTATACACAAGAACAGTATTATACACAAGGTCAGTATACACAAGAACAGTATTATACACAAGGTCAGTATACACAAGGACAGTATTATACACAAGGTCAGTATTATACACAAGGTCAGTATTATACACAAGGTCAGTATACACAAGGACAGTATTATACACAAGGTCAATATTATACACAAGGTCAGTATTATACACAAGGTCAGTATTATACACAAGGTCAGTATTATACACAAGGACAGTATTATACATAAGGTCAGTATTATACACAAGGTCAGTATTATAGACAAGGACAGTATTATACACAAGGACAGTATTATACACAAGGTCAGTATTATACACAAGGTCAGTATTATACACAAGGACAGTATTATACACAAGGACAGTATTATACACAAGGACAGTATTATACACAAGGTCAGTATTATACACAAGGTCAGTATTATACACAAGGTCAGTATTATACACAAGGTCAGTATTATACACTGAGGAATGCGTCAGATGTCTTAATGAACTCTTGAGAAGTTCAAAACCGCAGTTTCCCTGGAGTCCTGAAGCCTGAGTCTTGGAGCCTGAGTATAGGAGCCTGAGTCCAGGAGCCTTAGTTTTGGAGCCTGAGTCCAGGAGCCTGAGTCCTGGAGCCTGAGTCCAGGAGCCTGTGTCCTGGAGCCTGAGTCCAGAAGCCTGAGTCCAGAAGATTGAGTTCAGGAGCCTGAGTCCTGGAGCCTGAGACCAGAAGCCTGAGTCCAGAACCCTGAGTCCAGGAGCCTGAGCCCTGGAGCCTGAGTCCAAGATCCTGAGTCCAGGAGCCTGAGTCCTGGAGCCTGAGTCCAGGAGCCTGAGTATAGGAGCCTGAGTCCAGGAGCCTTAGTCCTGGAGCCTGAGTCCAGGAGCCTTAGTCCTGGAGCCTGAGTCCAGGAGCTGAGTTCTGGAGCCTGAGTCCAGAAGCCTGAGTCCAGAAGCCTGAGTCTAGGAGCCTGAGTCCTGGAGCCTGAGTCCAGGAGCCTGAGTCCTGGATCCTGAGTCCTGGAGCCTGAGTCCAGGAGCCTGAGTATAGGAGCCTGAGTCAAGGAGCCTGATTCCAGGAGCCTTAGTCCTGGAGCCTGAGTCCTGGAGCCTTAGTCAATGAGTCTGAGTCCAGGAGCCTGAGTCCAGGAGCCTGAGTCCTGGAGCCTGAGTTCAGGAGCCTGAGTATAGGAGCCTGAGTCCAGGAGCCTTAGTCCTGGAGCCTGAGTCCAGGAGCCTTAGTCCTGGAGCCTGAGTCCAGGAGCCTGAGTCCTGGAGCCTGAGTCCTGGAACCTGAGTCCAGGAGCCTGAGTCCTGGAGCCTGAGTCCAGGAGCCTGAGTCCTGGAGCCTGAGTTCTGGAGCCTGAGTCCTGAAGCCTGAGTCCTGGAGCCTGAGTCCACGAGCCTGAGTCCAGGAGCCTGAGACCTGGAGCCTGAGTCATGGAGCATAAGTCCAGGAGCCTGAGTCCTGGAGCCTGAGTTCTGAGCCTGAGTCCTTAAGCCTGAGTCCTGGAGCCTGAGTCCACGAGCCTGAGTCCATGAGCCTGAGTCCTAGAGCCTGAGTCCTGGAGCCAGAGTCCAGGAGCCTGAGTCCAGGAGCCTGAGTCCTGGAGCCTGAGTCCAATACAGGAGCCTGAGTCCCGGAGCCTGAGTCATGGAGCCTGAGTCATGGAGCCTAAGTCCAGGAGCCTGAGTTCTGGAGCCTGAGTTCTGGAGCCTGAGTCCTGGAGCCTGAGTCCTGGAGCCTGAGTCCAGGAGCCTGAGTCCAGGAGCCTGAGTTCTGGAGCCTGAGTCCTGGAGCCTGAGTCCTGGAGCCTGAGTCCAGGAGCCTGAGTCCAGGAGCCTGAGTCTTGGAGCCCGAGTCCTGGAGACTGAGTCCTGGAGCCTGAGTCCTGGAGCCTGAGTCCAGGAGCCTGAGTCCTGGAGCCTGAGTCCTGGAGCCTGAGTCCAGGAACCTGAGTCTAGGAGCCTGAGTCCAGGAGCCTGAGTCCAGGAGCCTGAGTTCTGGAGCCTGAGTCCTGAAGCCTGAGTCCTGGAGCCTGAGTCCACGAGTCTGAGTCCAGGATCCTGAGTCCTGGAGCCTGAGTCCTGGAGCCTGAGTCATGGAGCCTAAGTCCAGGAGCCTGAGTTCTGGAGCCTGAGTCCTGGAGCCTGAGTCCAGGAGCCTGAGTCCTGGAGCCTGAGTCCTGGAGCCTGAGTCCTGGAGCCTGAGTCCAGGAACCTGAGTCCTGGAGCCTGAGTCCAGGAGCCTGAGTCCAGGAGCCTGAGTCCAGGCACCTGAGTCCTGGAGCCTAAGTCCTGGAGCCTGAGTCCTGGAGCCTGAGTCCAGGAGCCTGAGTCCTGGAGCCTGAGTCTTGGAGCCTAAGTCCTGGATCCTGAAT
>WNWK01004721.1:0-133921 GCA_009830355.1 Cherax destructor
TTAATTCCAACATGTGCGTAATAGCATCGTTTGTGCTCTTGTTTGTCCTGAATCCAAATTGACAGGGGTTGAGTACATTGTGTGAGACGAGGTAGGAATAGATTTGTCTATGAATTAATTTTTCGAAGATTTTAGAAAGCAATGGTAAATTAGAAATTGGTCTATAATTATTCAGGTCTGTTTGATCACCTCCTTTGTGGATCGGGGTGACCCTAGCTACTTTGAGAATTGATGGAAAGGTAGAGGCTTCAATGGATTTATTGAATAGTGTTGCTATAATTGGTGACAGTACCTGTGAAGCTTTTTTGTACATAAAAGTTGGTAGGCTGTTTATGTCTCCTGCCTTGTTTTTAAGGGTGTTGATTATGAGCGAGACTTCAATTGGGTTGGTAGGAGCTAGGAATAGCGTATTAAGGTAGGTGTTTGTGAGGTAGTCTGTTGGACGGGTGTTTGAGCTTGGGATTTTACTCGCTACATTCTTTCCTATGGTGGAGAAGAAAACATTAAGTCTGTTTGATGTCTCAGTAGGTGAGAGTAGGGGTTCATCTGCTCTTGACACCAACTGATTTACTAGTGATAAATAGTTTTGGAAACCGACAAGTTGAAGAATTGAGACACTTATACAACATATGGGAAGCTTTATTGAAGAAACGTTTCGCCACACAGTGGCTTCATCAGTCCATACAAAGCAGAGAGGTATAAGGACAGGAGGAGTTTGAGGTAACACATCGATTCCAGTCTGAGGGACTGATTACCTCAAACTCCTCCTCTCTTTATACCTTCCTGCTTTGTATTGGACTGATGAAGCCACTGTGTGGCGAAACGTTTCCTTAATAAAGATTCCCATATGTTGCATAAGTGTCTCAATTCTTCAACTGATTTACTGCACAATCTTTGAGGATGCTGCCTCTAGCACTCCTCGCTGCCCTATACCCCTGCACTTTTCCCTGCCCCTCTGCACTGTATGACCCTAATAATAATACCTCTCCCACGTGCTACCCAATACCCTTGTATTCTTCCTTGCCCCGTTGCAATGTATGACCTTTGTAGGTTTAGCGCTTCAGTTTTTATTTTATTAAAATACCGACACGATGGAAAAAAAATAAACACAAATGCGGTATAATGTGATTCTTTATTGACAACGTTTCGCCCACACAGTGGGCTTTATCAAGTCATAAACAGATCTACCTGGGTGAAAAGCACATGAGTAATGGTATGGTGTCATGTACTGTTCACCAAGGTAGATTTGTTTGTATTATGATAAAACCCACTGTGTGGGCGAAACGTTGTCAATAAAGGATCACATTATACGGCTTTTGAGTTTATTTTTCTTTCTTAAAACCTTTTTCTCTCACTTCACTTGTTATTATATTCCTAGACAGTGTGGTCAGGACTACGTGGTCAATAGTGTGCCAGGAGTACGTGGTCAGCAGTGTGACTAGGACTACGTGGTCAGCAGTGTGACCAGGACTACGTGGTCAGCAGTGTGACCAGGACTATGTGGTCAGCAGTGTGACCAGGACTATGTGGTCAGCAGTGTGACCAGGACTATGTGGTCAGCAGTGTGACCAGGACTACGTGGTCAGCAGTGTGACCAGGACTACGTGGTCAGCAGTGTGACCAGGACTACGTGGTCAGCAGTGTGACTAGGACTACGTGGTCAGCAGTGTGACCAGGACTACGTGGTCAGCAGTGTGACCAGGACTACGTGGTCAGCAGTGTGACCAGGACTATGTGGTCAGCAGTGTGGCCAGGACTACTTGGTCAGCAGTGTGGCCAGGACTACGTGGTCAGCAGTGTGACCAGGACTACGTGGTCAGCAGTGTGACCAGGACTATGTGGTCAGCAGTGTGGCCAGGACTACTTGGTCAGCAGTGTGACCAGGACTACGTGGTCAGTGTGACCCGGACTACGTGGTCACACATGATCATTGCTTCCGTGGCTTGTGCATCTCAAGGACACTTTACTTTCTCACATTGAATAATACTGTCATTCACTTATGCTTTACTTGAGATTTTTATTGTTCCATTTTACGTCAGATATTTATGTTCTTGCAATCATTTTCTCACTTGAGAATATTTGGGTATAATCTGCGATTCACGTACTTTATTAATACAAGACATTCCTGTTGATAACATTTATCACTAAGCTTTCTTTCGTTAATGTTTCTACTCACATACATGTTTATACTCCTACAAGGTGTCTCAAATATGTCTTGGTGTAGTGCTAGTTCCTTATGATGTTATTATGGTCGTATTTACTTATGCCTATTAATTTATGCTTCATAATATTTATATTTAATCACACTATCCAATTGGCATTGATTTGGCTTTCATTTTCAAGTTCGTTCACACATTTTAGTACAATATATTCTCTCTCATACTCACGTCTCATTTTATAATCTTCCTCATAATAGTTTATACAATATAATATATCACTGTTTGTTAAATATTTAGGAACAATTACTAAATACTATTAAAGATTTTAACATTTATCTTAAGTTTGGTACATCAATTACACCTTTTTGTTGCAGCCACAATTGCAATAAATGCATCGGCCGGGAATCGAACCCGGGCCTCCCGCGTGGCAGGCGAGAATTCTACCACTGAACCACCGATGCTACTTACTAACCTTCTGGGTTTACATTTTATATTTATAAGATTTTGAAAAATCTCATAACTCAAAGTTAAGAAATAAGTATTAGTGAATAAGCAGGAGATAATATTACCATAACACTTGACGTCATGTTTAATTAAGAAGTGAAGCGAGGAACTGAACTCTGGCCTCCTGAATGACAGTGATAATGAACCACTGCTACCAAGAATCTGATTACCATCTAAATCCTTCCTCCCCAGATAACAATATTTCTACAATAATTTAAAAGTATTGTTTTTGAAAATTAAATATTCATTTTACTCTAGTTTGAAGATTATTCTGTTTTTAGTCAAGTTCGGTCATTCTGATCATGCATACACTAATTTACCACAAGTGTACCACACTCGTCGAGTGGGGTTCCAAAAGGGTCAGTACTAGGTCTGGTGCTGTTTCTAGTATGTGAATGACATGAGGGAACACAAATGCAACTAATGTGACATTTTATTGAGGCAACGTTTCGCTCTCCAGGAGCTTGAGCTCCTGAAGAGCGAAACGTTGCCTCAATAAAATGTCACATTAGCTGCATTTGTGTCCTTTTACTTAACATATTGTCGGTAATTCTACCAATATTTAGACATAAGGGAAGGGATAGTCTCAGAATTGTCCCTGTTTGCAGACGATGTGAAGCTAATGAGGAGAATACAAGCTGATGAGGATCAGGTAATCCTACAAGAGGATCTGGACAGGCTGCAAGCCTGGTCCTACAAATGGCTCTTGGAGCTTAACCCAACCAAGTGCAAAGTTATGAAGCTTAGGGTAGGACAAAGAAGACAGCAGACAGAGTACAGCCTAAGAGGTCAAAGGCTTCAAAACTTTCTCCAGTCAAGGGATCTTAGGACGATGGTATCAGTTGGTTTGTCCTGATTTAGGAGCCGTGACTCCGTAAAAACCTCCGTGGTCCTCGGGACCGGACCATGAGGTTGACATGTGCTCACTCGGGGAATGGCGACTCGTATCACTTCACGCATTCCCCCAATTTAAGGTGATTATAACTAATTTCTCTACAGTTATCAAGGCGACTTAATGTCCCACTAATTTACACTCGTTAGAAGTTGATCCATTAAGATCAGAGGCCGATGAATGGTGAGTGAAGCAACGGGTATCATACCCCCCCTCGTCATGTCGGCGTCGCATGTCGTTCCCTTAATTAACAAATTCACCACCCTATTATAGTGGTTTCCTGGACTTAATGTCCCACATTATACACAAATAACAGTTACGACACTTCCTATTGTGAAGTGAGGCCACTAATCACGTTTCGGCCGTCGTAAATGCCACTTTCCTGACCTCATTCTAGGCAGACACCCACGCTATTTGGGTCTACCCACGCGACTCTCCCACACCACTGACTCACGTGACCTGACCCAAGCCCATGCGTCCCTCAGCACATGCGTTAAGGTCCCTTCTGTTGGTTCTCTTTCACATTCAATTAAATTTTAAATCAACAGCAACACATTAATGATGCCTATTCACATTGGAAAGTTTATCCAGTATAACTTTCGGGAAAATACCCATATTTTCCACACTAACATTCCTATGGTGTATAAATATGCCTAGTTGGATGACCCAGTGGTTAACGACTCGGTCTGGAGTTTTACGACTCTCTGATCGCGGGTTCTAACCCCACCCATGATATGGTTTGGTTGCAATCGTGTCATGACTATTTCGTGAGTCATAATTTAAGTACTATTATTCCAACATTCATGTTGTATTAAAGTTTAACTGTCTCACTGCATTTGTTCTTACTTAGAGACACTGTTTCCTGAGTAGGCATTTAACCTACAGCTGGTCTGCCAGGGAGTTATGAAGGCCAAGTTACAGTAGCTGTAACAGGTTCCTACTTAATAATATCATAATGCCCGCTAGGCCTGTTTCCCATAGTCCTTGCTAGGAGGCTTACGCTGACTTAGTGTGAGACCTCGTGCAGTGGCAGCAGTTCTGCATGGTACAACACCTGACCCCTGGCCCTGGACTCGCCCTTACCTGTCTTCCTGGAGAAACTTATCTGCCCGATAAGCCACGTCTAGTCTACGTGAGTTTATATTATCCTGCCTTCTAACTCGATTGGTACCACGTCACAACGTGTGGTAAGCCACCGTCTCTACACTACCATCACAGTGTGATCATGACTTGTGTTTCTCAAAGACACTTTACTTTCTCCCACAATATTTCCACATCCGTGTTTTCTTTAACATTTTTGCAACGTTCCTCTTCAGATCATTTTTTTTTTATGTATCTATAAACGTTGTCTCACGAAAACATGAGCACTTGACCAGGAAATGTAATTTATTGACATCATAGCCTATATCCATACTGTTAAATATTCATCTTAATGCTTCTATTGACATGTCTTGTTAATTGCTACTTGTCTTGCTAGGCTTAATATTGAGGTTTAAAGCTTATCGACTACATGAAGATAATTAAGGCAGCACGTTACCTTTCCATCATCCATCATGAATACCTTAATCCTTAAAGAGAGTGATTAAAGTAAACTTACAACATACATTCACTGTGTTTCTTGTGTTTTTTATGCTTATGGTTAATAGGTTTAAAGCCTATCGGCTACTCGAGGATCATTAATGCTGTATGTCACCTGTTAACTACTGGCCAACTACAGCTGATCTTTATTTCTACCAGTACATGTACAAGGTATACAGACCATAGCTGACATCACTGACATACTACTATATAGAAAGCCGCTTGTTATGCTGAGCATTTCGGGAAATTACATCAGTTTTGTCCCAGGATGCCACCCACACTAGACCACTAACACCCAGGTACCCATTTTACTGATGGGTGAACATAGACAACTGGTGTAAGGAAACACGCCCAATGTTTCCACCTTAGGTGGGAATCGAACCAGGACCCTCACCGTGTGAAACGAGAGCTTTGCCCCCAGGCACAGAGCTCTTAGGGTGTAAATAAATTGTGGAACTCTTGATCTAACACTGTAAAACCATTGTGAAAATAAATAAAAAGAGATGCACCTCCTGTAATCTAAGATGATCTTACAGGAGTTTTAAATATATCTTTGTTAGGACACATTAATTTTTTTGTCATGCTATTACGATGCTCACATTACCTCGTGCCTTGTAGCTCACGTCCTGATAACTCCATTTGTTTACAGTCTCGTTCATATATCTCTTATTTGTTCTTTCTCATGATTCCATGTTCCTTAGTCTCATTTATGTAATAGTGACTGGTTAATTCAGACACAAATAGTGATATAATGAGTATAAAATGGAAATGGTAAAATACTGTGAAACAAGCAAGTACGATTAAAAATCTGCAAGTTTACATTGCCTTTTAACATACGTTCTGCAATAAATGCATCGGCCGGGAATCGAACCCGGGCCTCCCGCGTGGCAGGCGAGAATTCTACCACTGAACCACCGATGCTCCACACCTGTGTTTGCATCACTTTATATTTCATATTTTTTTATAACTGTGCTAAAATTCCAGTTAATACTGGAAACAATTAATAAACACATCATACAAGATTTCAAGAAATTGTGTCTTTCCAGTGACGAACTGAACTCTCATCTTATTTTCTATATTCCTCTCACCACAATATCACTTCTTGGTCTGTTTATTTTATCTATGAATGGAACTTCAACATGAAGGAGCGGCTTCTACAAACAGCGGAGCAGATCTAAGTCTCAAGCGGACATCAACCAAATCTTCAAATGGGCCACTCAAAACAATATGAGGTTCAATGAAGAGAAATTTCAACTAAGATATGGAAAACTTGGGGAAATTAAAACTGTATCAGTGTATACGACAAATTCTAACCATACAATAGAGCGGAAATAATGTGAAGCAAAAGACTCGGGAGACGATGCAACATTTTCCCGATGAAAAGCAGTGGGGCACGAATAAACTGAGAGACAACACAGTAAGTGTCAGGGGCCCAAGACTGTTCAACTGCCTCCCAGCATACATATGGGGGATTACCAATAGACCCCTGGCTGTCTTCAAGAAGGCACTGGACAGGCACCTAAAGTCAGTACCTGACCAGCCGGGCTGTGGTTTGTACGTCAGTTTGCGCGCGGTCAGCAGTAACAGCCTAGCTGATCAGACCTCTATCCCCCATGAGGCTTCGTCTCAGACCGGGCTACAGGGGCGTAGACCCCCGAAACCCTCTCCAGGTGTACTCCAGGAATACCGGTTGTCTATGTTTCCCATCAGTAAAATGGGTACCTGGGTGTTAGTGGACTGGTATGGGTGGCATCCTGGGACAAAACTGATCTAATTTGTGGGAAATGCTCAGCATAACAAGCGGCTTTCTATATAGTAGTATGTCATTGATGTCAGCTATGGTCTGTATACCTTGTACATGTACTGGTAGAAATAAAGATATTATTATTATTTCTCTGAACTCACTCTTCATTTTGTGTGGCATGCGAAGAATACGTTACATTAATGGTTCGTTGGTTGGGAGAGCCTCCCAGCCAACGAACCATCTGTTAAGGGTATGACATGGGTGCCAACCTCTTATGCCAAACTACTCGGTTCAACCTGTCAATGACGGGGAAGCCCGACAAAGTTGTGAAGCGATGTTTGGCACTTGTGGAACACTGGTGGACTTAACGTCTCAAGTCTGGTTGCTCACAGGTTCTCACTGTCTGTCTTGCTTGCAAGCTTGATGGAGGGGGTGATGGTGGGGGAGACTTGGTCTTGATCCAAGGAGTAGGAGCATAGGTGGTCAGTGAAGTTCACGGGGAGGTGAGGAGGGTAGAGGAAATGTAGGATGGGGGAAGGTGGTGGTAGGGGAAGGGAGATGTGGGAGTTGTCTAAGATCATAGAGGAAATAATCATTAACTATAAACATGTTAGATGCTTCAAAAATAATTTCCTTGGAAAAATATATTCGATCCCTGATGCAGTGCTCCCCATTTCGAGTTACCCCTCTCCCCCCCAAAAAAAAAAAATCACACCTTAGTGTGACCCCCAAAATGCCCCCGGCAAAAGTTCTCCACCCTGAGAAGTGACCTCCTATGTTTGGCAGGAAGAATGTCAGTAACTTTTATGCTCTCATGTACATCTCATCTCACATCTAACCTGTCGTGTTTTTAATGATGTGTCAGGTTAATTGACCTAACATAGTTTGGAGCTGCGAAAAAGCTCCCTAACATGGGCCAGTAGATCAGCTGCAGTCTTCTCATGTTCTAACCTCTCATTGTGAGAAATATTCCTAGTACCATGGATTAATTTTGCCATCTCTGTTTGTGTGAATATTTGTGTCTTATGTGTGTGTGTGTGTGTTAAACACATTTTAACATGTATTAATTCGGACATTTCCACATGGGCACGATACCAGATTTTAATAATTCACTGAAAATACGAAAAAAATGAAGCACTATTGTAGGCCTACTGGTCTATGCTGACACCACGAATGCATGGGCTACTGTTTACTAACATTATCGTAGATGCATAAGCCAGTAGGTCTACTGCAATGCTCATGCATACTTATTCAAGTGGCAAGAATGTTCATATTAAATTGCAAACCGAGTGCAACATCTGGTTTAATTTCTTATTAGTGATTTATGTTGTAAAGTACCGAAAAATAGCTGAACAAGACGCATGTGCAACACCTGGGGTTTCTTTACTGATGTTTCATTAGCCAGTAAAAACGTTTTCGTATGCACATGTGTCTTACTCATCACTGACGCTACTTGACAGTTTTTCCACTCATGATACCTCGAAGAAGTAATCTAAATTAGAAGCATGTTTAAATGAGCAGAATACATGAGCAACAGTTAATGTTGCCATTGTCCACACGTATCGCATCCTCTGTAAGCCTCCAAGAGAAATTTTGCAAGGCGGTGCAAGACTGCTTTGGGGCCCCTCGGGGCAGGATCAGGCTTCTCTCAAAATTGAGAATTTGAACTCCATTCTGCAAAGCAGAATGACCAGATAACATATACTTTATACATATGCTTTAAAGATTTTGAAAAAATTTGTAGACCCTTAACTATACAAGTGCCTAAATTTTTAAACGTTTAATAAATTTATTCAAAGTAAAACAAATTCTTAAAAGTTTATTATTTACTTAGATTACTTAGTGAAATTATCTTTTCCGGCTTTTTTGTCTTCAAAATTTCTAATAAGACTATCAAAATCAATTTCTGTGGTAATGCTTGATTCACTACTCAGTCTTGTTAAATCAATAAGTCGGGAAGTAGATCTTAACCAGGTTTTGATATTTGAGTGTGCTAAAAAATCTTTCTGCTAACACTCCTGTAGCTCTATTGCCAACAATATTCTTAAACTAACACAAACATTTGCAAATATCTCACAAAGTTGCTTGTCTCCTAATATATTCAACAGTTCTAGAGGTTTCACTTCTGGTTTTCCAAAATTTGCTTCATAGATTCAGAGCCGGACCCCGGACCAATGCACCGGATGAACCCCTTCCCCTCTCCATTAGCCTTGTCTGCAAGCTTCAGTCAAATGAAGAGAAGGTCTAAATATTGGAGATAATAGAAGCAGAAGAGAGGAAACTATGCTTTTATGAGTCTCTGTCTTGAAGTGAACACTTCCTCAACCATTAAGAGGTCCGACTCCGTGTCGGACCTCTTAATGTGTTCAGAGTCAGGGCATCGATCAATGTGAAGCTGAGATATAAGATCGGAACCCTTTATACTAGAGCCAGAAGTTTCTAACCTGCTTTATATAATTAAGTTTTGGCTCTCCTTGTGTACACTAATTGATAGTATGTAGAAAATCAGTGAGAAGTACAGGTGATACTCTAATGTACCAAAAGTCGTTCCACCTGACGTGAATTAACAACCCTGATTCTTCACTTATGAAAGGTATGGTTGGTGGATTTTTAAGGTTGTAATAGTGATTATACTGTAAATGGTTGGAATATTCACGAAAAGTTTCAAGATGAATGACCTATGGAGAGGGGAAGGGGGTTCATTCGGTGCATGATATGAAAAACTAATTTAATATTTGTAGGTGTCATAAGCCATTACTGTCAGGATTGATTAGGACCTTCCAAGCATGAGCCAGTATGGTTAGAATTATCGATAATAAGTTTGATAAAATGACTTGTGCAACTAATGTAACATATTGATTTAAAACTCTCTGGAGAGCGAAACGTTGCCACAATAAAATATCACATTAGTTGCACTTGTGTCTTTTTACTTAGTATGATCCAGTACTCCTTGTGGACTATCAGCAAGATAAGGCTGAAAGATTTCAACCCCTTGTTTGGGCCTCATCCAGTGTGATGAAATATGTCAGGGAAACACAGCTTTGGTTTCCACTCTGTAATTAACATCCACTAAAGGACGTTTTGATTAGTATTCCATGTGTTGAAATTTCTTAAAAATAGTAAATAACGCGTTCTAAATTTATAACTTTATTTACATGGAGTATATAATTATTTATTTATTTATTAATAAAGAGCATTGAATCAGTAATATAGTGATTATCTATGGTGTTTATAATCACGAAAGATTTCAACCCAATAGAATCAAGATGAATAAATTTAGATTATAAATACATAAACAAATTAAACAACAATTATAGATGAGTGCCGTTAAGTCTGTTATTGGGTGAGAGTTGGACCTGCCTACCATGAGCCAGTATGCCTACTGACCATCAGCCTGCTCAGGCTAAGGGATATCAGCCCTTTTTTTAGGAGCTTCATGTTTAGGGCAATTAACATACTTAATAAGGAAGCAGCACACTGGTGGTGTATCCAATTTTCAATCTGTGTTCCATACAATGAAATATCTGAAAAATAGTAAATAACACACATTGTAAATTCATAACTTTAATAAAGAGCAAAAGGCTCAGTTATTAAACACATTGTTAATGGTATACTATATCGACAAGCTGTTGAAGAAATTAAGACACATAAGTGTTGCACATGTGTCTTAATCCTTCTCCAGGATAGTGTTATCATAGTGCTCCAGGGAGGTCATGTGTCTTAATCCTTCTCCAGGATAGTGTTATCATAGTGCTCCAGGGAGGTCATGTGTCTTAATCCTTCTCCAGGATAGTGTTATCATAGTGCTCCAGGGAGGTCATGTGTCTTAATCCTTCTCCAGGATAGTGTTATCATAGTGCTCCAGGGAGGTCATGTACTACAGTCACCAGTGCGTTATTAGGCTACAATCACCAGTGTCACTAGGCTACAATCACCAGTGTGTCATTAGGATACAATCACCAGTGTGTCACTAGGCTACAATCACCAGTGTGTCACTAGGCTACAATCACCAGTGTGTCACTAGGCTACAATCACCAGTGTGTCACTAGGCTACAATCACCAGTGTCACTAGGCTACAATCACCAGTGTGTCACTAGGCTACAATCACCAGTGTGTCACTAGGCTACAATCACCAATGTGTCACTAGGCTACAACCACCAGTGTCACTAGGCTACAATCACCAGTGTCACTAGGCTACAAACACCAGTGTCACTAGGCTACAATCACCAGTGTCACTAGGCTACACACCAGCGTGTCACTAGGCTACAATCACCAGTGTCACTAGGCTACAATCACCAGTGTCACTAGGCTACAATCACCAGTGTCACTAGGCCACAATCACCGGTGTGTCACTAGGCTACACTCACCAGCGTCACTAGGTTATACTCACCAGTGTGTCACTAGGCCACAATCACCAATGTGTCTTTAGGCTACAATCATCAGTGTGTCAACCTACAATCACCAGTGTGTCACTAGGCTACAATCCCCAGTGTCACTAGGCTACAATCACCAGTCTCACTAGGCTACACTCACCAGTGTGTCACTAGGCTACAATCACCAATGTCACTAGACTACAATCACCAGTGTGTCATTAGGCTACAATCGCCAGTGTGTCAATAGGCTACAATCACCAGTGTGTCATTAGGATACAATCACCAGAGGGTCACTAGGCTGCAATCACCAATGTGTCAGGCTACAATCACCAATGTGTCACTAGGCTACAATCACCAGTGTCACTAGGCTACAATCACCAGTGTCACTAGGCTACAATCACCGGTGGCACTAGGCTACAATCACCAGTGTCACTAGGCTACAATCAAGACTGTCACTAGATATTTAGTACAAAATTATTAAATTAGCTCTTTATTTTTTTCCAATATCCTAGCTAAGAAATCCAGCATTATGCATTAAAGGGAAGTGATTGTAAATAACACAATAAAAAAAACAAATTACTACACAAAGTTAATGTTCAGACAGATAAGTGAAGCCGAGTGAGGTGTACAGTTACCTTCATCTAGACTTCTACACTATATCATCTACATTACTTACGGTAGACAAAGGTAAAAGCCAGCTTTTGTAAACAAAGAGACGCAGTAGATCATTCTTTCAATACAACGTTTCTTCTACAGCTGTGCTTCATCAGGATCACTGGTATAAACAGATACACAACATTACAAGGTGAACGAGCAATGTGAGGTTTGCCTCCGAGAAAGACAGGTCACATGTGAGGTCATGAAACTGAGAGATCAAGTATTCGTGAGGCCAGGTATAGGTGAGGCCGAGTATTAGTTAAGTCAGATATAGGTGAGAGTAAGCGGTGAGGCTAAGGCCTATTATTTGCCTTATATGAGTCACAGACATTGTGGGCAATAAGTTTTGCCAACATATACCTTCTGGCTGTTTCACTCATTGGTATTGGATGCTTCCTTTTGTTGAAGGAGCTGTGCTCTCCCTCAGACCATGATGTGAAAATGAGGGTTGCGGTGGACTGCGCATTTATTCTCATAAATTGGCAGGTGTATCAAAACACCTATCCAAAATGTTAGAATCTGTCACCAGCTTAGAGTACAATTGAGACACTCCAGAGACCTGCTTTTTAGACTCGCCTTTATGGCCAGTAAGACCAAGAAATTCACTGGGTTAGACGTTACCTCCATCTTCATTCAGGTCCCCATCGATCAAATAATTTGAGATCTTCGCAGCTGTGTCGCTGCAGACCTCATCTTACCTCTCGGTGTTCTGGTTTTCACTGACCTCGTTGACCCAGGTGTCAGGTTCCTTTTCTGATTCGGAAATAACATTTACAAAATATAAATGGTATGCATTAGGTCAACTTCAGTGTAGTTTTAGCAACCTATTTAGAACACAATAAGAGGGACTCTTTGAAACAGATTTTCCCACGACTTAACATGTGGCTTAGGTATATGGACGACATCTTTATCATTTTTTTTCTAGGCTTTTTAACCTCGTTCACTTCAGAAACTCGCTTAACACAGCCGAGTCCTCCATATTTTTAACACTAAAAAAGAGGGAGATGGTTCCTTACCCATTCTGGATGTTTTGCTTATCAAAGAAGATATTCTTTAATAAATAGTATAAAAGAACCTAGTACATAGTATAAAAGAACCTAGTACGCTATATCATACACCTTGACCTCAAAATCAAGCAAGGAGTTATAAGTTGCTTCCTCCTGGCACTCCGCATTTGCAGTGATCAATATCTTTTAGAGGAACAAGAATTCGTTGAGGATATATTCGCCAACGTAAAGTTCCTAACATACATAATTCACTCCTGCAAACAGAAATCTTTCCTTATACACTAAACACACAAAGTGGATACCAACTTTGATAAACGACTTGCCTTCCCCACTGGACAAACGTCTGTCACCATTTACCAGCTTCTACGAAAAACCAACAGAGATGTAGCTCCCTGTACCACCAAAACTATAGAAAAGATCTTCTTAAGTCCTAAACACGCACAGTAGGAATGGAGTATACAATATACCGTATGGTAGAATGTGATAAAGTTTGTCGGGAAGACCGGCCTCAGACACGCCATCAGGGAGATAAATATGCCACCAGGAGGGATATAACCAGCAATGAACGCGTTGTCCATCGCTACATTCATTCTCACATCATGGGCTGAGAAGAGTACAACTTTATTATTATTATAATCAAAAGAAGGACTAAACCCACGATGGTCATTCAGCACAGCAGGGTATGGGGTAGTGCTGGATCATAGATGTGAGGAGTGCTAAAGGAAGGATTATCAAAGTTTGTGTAATAAATCAGTTGGTGTCAAAGAGGGAGTCTGTGTCAAAGGTGGGGCCGTCACCAAGAAGGGAAAATGAAGTTAGAACGTTAAAGCAGTGACGACGTCGGAGGTAAATTCTGCGTGCTCGA
Organism: Cherax destructor; assembly: GCA_009830355.1. Lineage (NCBI taxonomy): Eukaryota > Metazoa > Arthropoda > Malacostraca > Decapoda > Parastacidae > Cherax > Cherax destructor. The sequence continues at coordinate 13,780 of WNWK01004721.1, forward strand.
TAATAAACAGGACAGTCCAATAGAATATGGGAAATTAAAATTGGAACCAGACAATTCTCACAGAGTGGAACAGGGCGGCTCTACATGAGATACCCATGAATAAGATAAGTGTGCCGGATGGGAAGACGGGAGATTATTGTCTCCCAACCTCGGCATCGATGACAAGAAGGCCAGAAACCTAAATTTGGTTTGATAGAGTTGTATCAAACCAAAGTTGTTGCCAACGGTTGCGAAGGTGAGTAGAGAATGGAATACCTCTATATGAAACTGGGAGATCATTTACCGCAGACCTCACAGCAGAGTCTGCCTGCTCATTGCCCTGAACATCAACATGACCAGCAACCCGACACAAAACGATTTCTTTGTTTTTGCTAGTAATGCAGCGCAACAAAAGTTGTATACGAAGAACTTGGGGATGAGGTGAATCAATATTTTTATTAGTAGCAAAGCACTAAAGGAATCTGAGACGATTACAAACGTTGAGGTAGGCGTAGATGCAATACGGATAATTAAAATGAGAATGGCTTACAATTCAGCTGTAAAAATGCCAGCCGAGTCTAATAAATGCCATCGCACTATGCTGTCCAGAAAAATGCTGCAAACCCGACACTATCAGAGGATTTAGAGCCGTCAGTATAAACTGCAATGGCATGAGAATGAGACCAGAATTGGGAAAGAAAAAGGGAGCGAGAAGCCACAGTAAGTATTTGAGCTTTTGCGCATGGCAGTGGGGAAGAACAGACCTGAACTGTTGGAACCTCTCAAGGAGGAAGAGAAAAGTTAGATGCTACATGAACATATAAAGGGGGTAACTGAAGAGAAAGTAAAGAGTGAAGACGAAAAGAAAAGGGATGGAGTAAACAATGACGGCGAACAAATAATGGACCTCTACTAACGTCCGTTACTATCCTGTATGTAGAAGGATCGTGAAGGTCATGAGAACGGACAAAATAACGGAGGCAGTGGGCATCATGGCGATCGTTCAAGGATGGAACATTCGCCTCTACAAATAGGCTCTCGACTAGACATAAACGTAATCCCTGATGACTGATGGGATCAAGTTTAGAATGGGTTGCGTGAGACGCCTCAGAATATGTCTGGTCGCCATAGTCTACAGTGATAGTCACGGCATTATGCCGGGTGAGCACCCCGGCATAATGCCATGACGAAAATCAAAGGCCTACCATACAAAGATTTTTTGTTCGTCTGTGCATTATGCTGGGTAGCAGCTCTTAGCATGGCATCGCGACCTGCCGCCACACTCAACAGTGACTTAGTGCTCACGTGGCTGCCATGGTGAGAGGAAGTGTTGCACTTTTGTCTCTCATTCGCCCCATCTTTTGTCCAGTGTTTCCTTTGGTTTTGGGGCTATACATGTTTGATTATAGGTAAAAGGGCATCTTTGACACCTGAAACTATAGCTCAAATCATAGGGTAGGTATATTATTCCATGCCTAATGCAGAGCAACCTCCAGCTGCAGGATGGAACTGATATCCTTACCCATTAAACTTCGTTTCCCTATTGACCAGAGGTTCTCAATAGGGTTTAGATCTGGGGAATTGCCTGGCCAGTCATTAAAAAACCTCACTTCACAGTCCTTAAGCCACTGAACTACAGATTTGGCGGTATGACATGGTGCACCGTCCTGCATAAAAACCATAGCCCCACACTTGTCAAACGCCTCAGGTAAATTGTCACACAATAACTCCAGGTAATTATAACTGGTTCATATACTGTTTTCTGGGAAGCATAATGAGTTCACCAACACTCTGAGCACTGAAACACCCCCAAACCCTGAGCGAGTCTGGGTGTTTGGTGGTCCCACAGGTGTAGCGTAGGTCTAGCGGGTCACTACCTCTGGGCCGGTACACATGTCCCCCATGGTTACAGGTGACAGTGAAGGTTGCTTCATCACTCCAAAGTACTTCAGACCACTGTTGAGGAGTGCAGTTAAGATATTTCTTTGTATAATCCAGCCTACGCTTCTTCTGTGCCTTTGAGAGGATTGGTTTCTTAACCTTGCGGTGACTACTGTAGCCCAGTTCTAACACACGTCTGTTAACAGTTCTTCCAGACACCTCTGAAAGAAGATGTGGGTTCTTTTCTTCCAATTTTTAGCAGTTGTCTTAGGTGTACTCTCTAACTGCTTCTTTAACACAGTTAAGGTAAGAACAGATGTCTTCTTCGAGGGGCCAGGCCGAGGTATGGCAGACAGTAACTCGACACCGCCACCAGCCTGGAAACGCTGCACCCAGTTCCTCACTGAACGATCACACACCAACATTCTCCACTATTTCTTTCGTCTGGTGTCCAGCTTTGGGAAGCCCTATGATTTGAGCTATAGTTTCAGGTGAATAATTTCTTTCGACTGAATGCAGTCGAAGGAGAGTTCGACGATCCGCAGCTCCCCCTCCCCACCCCCACGAAAGATCAGCGAGTATTTTAAGGAGGTTCAGCCGGCTATGGCAAGTTGTTTTCAGGGCGATAATGTGAGGTTTAGAATGAAAGCCGGCGACCAAACAGAAGGCCGAGAATTCAGAGAGAACAGAACGTCTGGTGACACGGTTGACATCATTCTGGAGTGAGGCTGCTACTAGGCGACAGTCAGCGCCTGCACAATCACTAGCAAAGTCTTCAACATAAAGTGATGACCAAATATTAAATGGGAGAACAGATGCCAGATCATTTATAGCAAGTAGTGGTGTTAAGGACACATCCCTGAGGGACACCTTCAGCTTGGACAAAGTCCGGGGAAATTAAATTATTAACCCGAACACGGAAATGTCTCTCAGAAAATAAGTTCTGAAGGAAAAGCGGCAGTTTGCTTTGGACCCCTAAGGAATGAGTTTGAGCCAAGATGTTATATCTCCAAGTAATGTCATATTACTTTTCAATATAAAAAAAAGACTGCGACAACTGAGTGGTTACCAAGAAAGGCATTAATGTAAGCGGAGTAAGTGGTCAATAGTGGCCCTTATGACAACCAAGCTGGCTAGTGGAGAGGCTATTGTGTCTCTAAATAACACACCTAACGTCTAATTACTAGACGTTCCATCAACTTGCAAATTGCACTGGTAATAGCAATGGGACGATAGTATGAGGCATCATGGCCCGAAGTACCTGGTTTACAAAAAGGCAGAACAACGGCAGTTTTCCACAGCTGGGAAGAACCCCGTGCGACCATATAAGATTAAAAAGCCGTAAGAGGACTGCTAGGGCTGACGGATGTAAATACTGAAGCATACGAATATTAATGCCATTAGGCCCAGCTGCCGACGATCGGCAACCGGAAAGTGTTGATTCTAGTTCTAGAAGTGTAACAGGCACATTATAAGACTCTTCTCTACTAGAAGAAAAGTCTAAATGTATTAACTATGGCAGACTTGGATGAAAGAAACAAGGAGAGGATCCCAAAGGCTGAAAGCAGGAAAATGAGAGGAGGGGTGGGGAAAGAAGGGATGGGAAGGATGGTACATGGAGAGGAGGAATTGGGAGTAATTAGGTTTGGTTGGAGGAAGACGACTGAAAGGTCCAATTCCTCACCCCAATAGCCTCTTCGCCACGTCAAGAAGCCCTCTTGAAGAGGCCATAAATTTGGAAATAATGTCGGCGCTTAAGTGGACGTGTATTACACGGCCAGTGGAACACGTATTTGACGTGAACAACTGAGTGAGATGTGTCATGTGAATTGCGTCACTAGGGAGTCAGGTTGAGTTAAAAAGTAGTTTTTTTGTTGTAATGTTTAGGCCATAGTTTTTTTTTTTTTTTGTTCTTAAGTTGGAACTATCACTGAGCACGGCCCAGGTATTTATGTGTGGCCTGTGTGAGTTGTGGAGAGTACAGAAGATTTTTTTACCTGTAGGCTGGAAGCCAGCAAAGAGGGAGGCTGGTATGGAGACCCCCTGTTGTGGGTACGTGTAATTTTCATATAGCCTAACTTTAATTAACTAGTTGCAGTGTACTAGTGCGTTTTTTGTAATATGTGAAATGTGTTGAAGGCAGATTTTGTGTTGCATAAATTATCTAAATTATATTTTTCCTAAAGGTGAGTTTATCTGTCGTTCCAGATGGTAATCAAACCCACTTGTTTATTATTTTGTGAAAGAGTTTACGAAGTTAGTGGCTTATTTTTAAATAACGTTAAATATACCCATAGAGAAGTATTTTACCCCCCTGACCTCCATGGTAACTTCGTAACAAGTACCAGCAGAATGATATATAACATCTTTATACTTAAGTGAAATGAATTATTGTGCAGTTTGTTACAGAAAGCAAATGTCATGAAGTAGTTAACGAATACGATTCATGTTAATTTTTTAAGTTTTGTAATTGCACTGTGAAGAATGTTTTTATCCATCCAATTTAGGTTTATCCTTCTTAATCTGAAGGATGCCTCCATGTAAAGCTATTCGATCCTTATTCTTTTCAATGAGACATCTATCAGAATAAGCTTTATCCTTTATCTTTCAATGTATGTCTCTATTTGTATCTGCTTTATACATTATCACAATTGGTAATAGATTTTGTTACTGACAGAGTAGTTGCTTTCTCAGAACAGTTGCTTTGATGCTTCTTAATGTGCAGTTCCTTTACCAGTAACCACAGTAGCATCAAAAAACAAGCTAGTAGTTTTGTTGCAAAGCTGTGACCATCTCATGCAGGCAACAACAGCTGTCTCTCTATGAAGATGCTGTTGCAGGGCTCTAGTCTTCAACTGCTCGGAACTGTAGCAAAATCACTAGATATGTTGCGACAAAGCTAGCAATCTGCAATACCAAATAATAATATAAATATTTAAGTAGGTTAACAAATAATGATTCTCAAGAGATTGGTATTGATTTCTGATATCTGTGATGCATTAACAATTAAGTTCTATTTACTCACATCAACCAGTCTGCTCCTAGCCAAGACGTAGAAGCCACGGACGCTGAAGGCAGGATAGTTGTCCAGTAAGTCCAGCAGATACGTCAACTGTAACGCAAAATATGTGTACGTCAACTGTAACGCAAGATATGGGTACGTCAACTGTAATGCAAGATATGGGTTTATATGTTATTAAAGTGAATGGGGGAAAGTACTACAAACTTAATCCATCTTACGAATGATCTTCTGTTCCTGTCAGTCGTCCATTGAATTTCCTCATGTACATAAGAACATAAGAAAGAAGCAACACTGCGGCAGGCCTACTGGCCTATGCGAGGCAGGTCCAATTCACCCACCGGCTTAAGCCGGTGGGTGAATTGGACCTTAAGCCAATGGCTTAAGGTAGTCAGGTCAGGTCCCATTCACTAAGGAAGGAGCACGGCATAAGACCCAGTAGCACAAGCTAGTCAGGTCCAACTCACACCCACCCACACCCACTCATGTATTTATCTAACCTATTTCTAAAACTACACAACATCTTAGCTTCTATGACGGTACTCGGGAGTTTGTTCCACTCATCCACAACTCAATTACTTAATAAAACATCACTTGCTCTAGAGCTTAGTTTTAATAACATAGTTCATCAATAAAATAATTAAGAACACGATAAACCAAGGAAAAATTGGAGATGAAATGGTGTAAACATTCTTACAGACAATAAATGCGGGCAGTCACTCCTCTGTAGTCTTGTAACAATGAGAGTGGACGCGTCCAGACGAACTTCACACCGTACAGAATTGCGATTAAGCGGCGTCAGTTAATTTTAGCAAATGTACGACAGGACCAGATAGCTGTTTGATATAGTGGATTATATTCGCTTCATGCTTATTTTATTCAGACAAGGCAAGCGAAAATTTGTGTATGCAGTAATTTCGCAAAAAAAAAAAAAAACATTCTAAACCTAACGAAAAAACTATATTTCATAATGTTTGTTTATTTTTAAATTATTGTAAACTTATCTCAAATATATTTATTTGGATTAGGCTAAATTATATTGCACTTGTTATAATGAGGTTAGGTAAGATATTAAGGTTCTTTTGGTACAAAATTATTAATTTTTACATTAACATGAATGAAAAAATATATATTTAAACGTACTAGCCCCGTGGCCTGGTGGCTAAAGACCTCGCTTCACACGGCGATGGTTAGGGTTCGATTCCCAGCGCGGGTAGAAAAATTGAGCGTGTTTCCTTACACCGGTTGCCTATGTTCACCCATCAGTAAAATAGGTACCTGGGAATTAGTGGACTGGTGTGGGTCGCATCCTGGGATAAAACTGACCTAATTTGCGGGAAATGCTCAGCATAACAAGCGGCTTTCTATATAGTAGTATGTCATTGATGTCAGCTATGGTCTGTATACCTTGTACATGTACAGTGGAACCTCTGGTCACGAACGCTTCCAAACACAAACAAATCGGTTCACGACCAAATAATTCGCCATTTTTTTGCATTTGGTTAGTATGTTGGCCCCATGTTACGACTCTGTGTGACTCGTAACTTAAATAAAATGTCCTGACTCCTAAAGGCTGCTCAACCTGCTGTCTAGTGGGTAATATTATTTAACATTGAGTAAAAAAACATTCTAAGGCCAGCATATACCAATATATTAAATGTGGAACATTAATTAGTCAATATATTATAAGGAAGGACGCAAAAACTCACCTATGCAAATATATACTATATTAATAGTAAGGTATATACAACCTATAATCTACTCTACTACAACATCACCTTTACCTCAGTTCACATTAGCTCACTAGCACACTGCTACTAGTGAGTGAAATAAAATATATAAAAATATATAAACAGGGAGGCTCCATGACACAAAATCCTCCACCTCCCTTCTGCCAGACTGTCTACCAGCAAGCAAAAATACCCTACAGTACTCTCCCATAACTTAAGCAGGTCTCTGCATGCTATGGCCTTACAGATAAACATGAGAGCATTTAAACACAAATAATATTTCCTATAGTATACACAAAAAAAAAAAACTCCAAATCACCTACTGACACTAACGCCATGACACTTGGCCTAGCCGCCGTCTGTCACACACTAACTCATCTGCTCCTGTCCTGGCCACTGCCTGACCAGGAATAATACGCGTCCGATTTCAGTACAATCCCGGAAGTATGGAGTATTATTGTTTATATATAAAATGTTTAATACACTACACCGTAATACATAATCGGTGCCGAACAAACACACAAGCGCCAATTTTCACATTCCCCGCCATTTTTTTGGCATGCGCAAATTTTCTCCACTTCCTGTTGTTTGTCTACACCTAACTCTGTTATTTAAGTTTTTTTTTCTCTATTAAACTGAACATTATTTTGTATAATTAAGGATTTTTTAAAACTTTGATTATTCATAAATTACAGTAATTACGGATTAGCAATGTTTCACCAGCAGGTAGTGGACACCTTCTGGCAGTGCCAGTGCCCGGCTTGGGCTTTCCATATATGATTTTTGGTATATATTTTTTTTTTCTCAGATGTTTGTTGGGCTATCTTATTGGATCTTGGGCAATGTACGCGCTGTGGTTACTGTATCAGTTTGCGTATGACCAGCAGTAACAGGCTGGTTGATCAGACCCTGATCCATCACGAGGCCTGGTCTCAGACCGAGCCACTGGGGCATTGACCCTTGAAACCCTCTCCAGGTATACTCCACGTATTATTTATGTTTTTTTTTATTAACACATCGGCCGTTTCCCACCAAGGCAGGGTGGCCCGAAAAAGAAAAACTTTCATCTTCATTCACTCCATCACTGTCTTGCCAGAGGCGTGCTTACACTACAGTTATAAAACTGCAACATTAACACCCCTCCTTCAGAGTGCAGACACTGTACTTCCCACCTTCAGGAATCAAGTCCGGCCTGCCGGTTTCCCTGAATCCCTTCATAAATGTTACTTTGCTCACACCAAGAGCACGTCAATTCCTAAAATCCATTTGTCTCCATTCGCTCCTATCGAACACGCTCACGCACGCTTGCTGGAAGTCCAAGCCCCTAGCACACAAAACCACCTTTACCCCCTCCCTCCAACCTTTCCTACCCCACCTTGCCTTCACTACAGATCTATACACTCTCGAAGTCATTCTATTTTGTTCCATCCTCTCTACATGTCCAAACCATCTCAATAACCCCTCCTCAGCTTGTCGCGTGGGTCTTGGGAGAGATATATAGGAGGTCAAAGATACTCCTTGTTGGATGGTTACGGTATATTTACAGTAAGTGAAGGAGAGTCCAGCCACCCGTCTGTCTCGCCTGTAGGTCTAACGTTAGTGAGAGAGAGTGCCTATGAGAGGCTGTGCACATGCCTGAGCCTCTGACGTCCGCGGTACCGTGACGTCACACGCAAAGGACCAGCTGTATAAAGGGAAGATACACTACACAAGTGTATATATGATACTGACACGACAGCTCGGCCATGTTATCGTATGACGTCTCGGCATACTATACAACTCTATAGACTGAACAGACAGGTGGTACTGGATGAATCTATACAATAGCAAACACATTATAACTTTGAACTGATCAAGATTAATCTTACTCTCGCACTTCTTGAGTTAATGGTACATAAGAGAAATTTAATGGATCTAGATATAATGGATTATATATAAATTACAATTTGCAAATTTGATCGATCAATCGATATGTATTCATGTACTCTTCGGCTTCTGAGGAAGAATAAATATTTACAGGGAAGAAGTTTTAACAGGAAAGATAAACTCGGCTAACACGGGTTATACTGTTAAAACTCAGAACTCAGAGAACTTGAACACACAACAATCTTGCTAGATACTGGAAATCTAATAACAAAACACACAGTCAATAATTCGGTTCTAAACTGGATTTTCTAATTTTCTATCTTTAGCTCACAACTTATGATCACTTTCCTACTGGAGGAATGAACAACTCGGTTTTGATTAACTTATAATCACTTTCCTACTGGAGGAATAAACAGGCTCGGTGGAGTGGATGGATCCTCCCCGGTTGAAATAGTTAGCTCAATGACACAAAGTATGAGCAAAGGAGAACGGTTCTCACTATCTCTTACTGCAGGTAAGAATTACTCGACACACGACACTTTACTCTGCAAGGCTTACTGTCAACTGGAAGGAACACTATCTGGAACACGAGGGACAACAACTGGCACTCTAGTGAATACACTAGCAACAGAAACGGCTTTCTGCAATTACTTTTGCATCAGCAAGAGATGCTATAACTCTTTCAAATAGTCTTTCTTCAACAAAGCGTCCCCTGGAGAGGAACTACTACTTGAACTAGCAACATTGCAGAGATAGACTCAGTACTCAAGGCGGTCCGGGATACCTCCGGCACCTAGGCATCTGAACGCTATCTTGCATGCAAGATATTGTAGGGCTGAATTCCAGACAGGAGTGACAGTAATACTAGTGCCTTGATCGCTCGGCTACGTTAATAAGTGAAACACATACTTTCTACAAGAACTAATCTGAACTTTACATTCCGCATCACTCTGGCAATTCTCTGATACAAGCTCGAAGAACAAACACATTGTTCCAAGGCTAGAGACTGTCTTTCAGTCATTAAGGGACTATGAGAACTTTTCACTGACTTGTTATCATTATGGCTCTGAATGGCAATACACACAGTATTATCGCACATGGTTACTAAAACTTCAATGCCTCGACTGGCAGCAAACACATTACTACTTGACTTTACTTGAGACATGACTGAGCAAATAAACGAGAATCGACTTGAAAGCAAAATTTACACAAGTATATGGCACAATATAGCTTAACTGATAGTAATTATTAACTAATCTGCATGAGTAACACAGATAATAGCACAATAACACTAAAGAAAAGATAACTCACTGGAAATTGACTTGGCCAGAATATTCAACACACTAAGATAAAACAATCTAGCTTTAACTTGAACAGCAAAATGAGTTTTCTTTTCTTTAAATATCAACAAAATTGCAACACAATAAAAGAATTAAATGCACAATTAATTAAAAGAATTCAATAATGGTTATGGCACTAGCAACAATCTGATAAAACAAATCGGTAGAATTGTTCACTGGCAATAAATGAAAGTAACTTTACTGCTTGTATCACTAGGAGTTCACTGGAATATTACTTATTACTCTAGGAAATGACAAGTTACTTGAGCAGTAAACACAACAAAATTGATAAAACAAGGTGAATACTGGCGAATTTACTTTACACTAAATCAATTTCAGGAATGACTGATTGAAAAAATTCACACTGGGGTAAATTATTTTCACACAACACAAAGATATTAGAAATAAAATAGTTTGAACACTCTTACTCTTAATTGCAAGCAAAGCAAGGTAACTCAATGCAACAGTTACTGAACAATTTACTAAAAACACTGACTTTAGACAAACTAAGAGTGAATTTGTTCAAACACATGAAAAACAAATGGAAATTTATGACAATAAAATGGTATTAACACTTACATCAGCTGGAAGATACTCATCAAGGCACAGAACAGTTACTTACTGCACATACAAAGTCATACTCTTGTTGACTATAAATAATTATTGGGTCAAAATAATATCTTCAGTAAGTTTATCACTAATCTGCAAAATGAAGGCACATTAGCACTATCCAAAAAAACAAGTACACAAAACAATAGCAGGTGCAAGGGAAAAATAACACTGACTGCAACACATAAGAATTAGCAGGGAATATTACTGGTAAAATGTTAAAAATTGCTTGGAGGAGAAAACAATATGTAATTACTTGGGCAAGCAAAATTAATTAATTACACAATTAAAACATTAACAAACAAGGGTAAGATAATAAAAAAAAAATAACTCTGATAGTGCACTTGGAGAAACACAATAATTAACAAAACAGAAAATTCAACAACACATGGGCAATGCTGGGGAAAAAATTGAAAATCTTTTAAAAATTACTACTTGATGGAATATTGGAACACAAGATAACTTCAACAAAACTGTACTTACTGCATACTTAGTAACACAACGAAATTCACAGAAATTATAACGCAATAATTAACAAGAGACAATACTAGTGAAACCAAAAATTAATGCAATTAATTACTTTAACACAGAACACTTCCTAGGATAACTCAAAATTTATGTAACTCGCAGAAATTGTCTCAACACACGAAATTGTCTATAGATTATCTGAAAAATAAAACAACAACACAATAAATGTCTCTAGGGTGTAAAACTTGACTGAAGCGTGGTGGTGGAGGCTGGTGGAGGATGGTGATCCACACGCGCAGATATCTAGGAGTAATGTGCATAAACGTTGAACTACGAACCGAGGCTTTAGTACAGTTGGCACAACAGTTCAGAAGAAACACACTCAGGACGCTCGACCTTGTTCGTAGCCATAAACTGCTTGCAGGACCCAGTTAAGGGTGAAATAATCCACACTTAATGCTTTGTGTGGGCGGATGCACGTGGTTAAGGCGTCTGCCTTAGCGTGGGTGGTGGGGGTGGTGGCTGGTAGGGTTAGCCCACACTGCTTCCGCGTGCCTGTTGCTTACGCCGTTTACATGAACTTAACCTAGGGTGGCTTGAATAACCCAGGAATACCACGGGGGTGTTATTGTACACAGAACAGCAATACACTGGAGTACAAGGTGGTATAAATGCTTGGACTCACGTGGCTTACTTCTCAGACAGCAGAGTGGCTTGCTGGCTTAGTAGAATATTTTCACACAGATTGACTGGCTTGGAATCTTGTGACAAACTAGCACAGCAAGGTAGAAGCTGGCTTAAGCCTAGGCTGACGTAACTGGTGGTGGCTTTACTGGCTTGAATGGGACTCTCCTCACTGGCTTACTCGTACAGAATTTGCAAAACCCGGTCAACCCTCGTAGGTTTTAGCAAAATTAACAAGTAAGGCACTTAGCTGACCAGGAGATACTGTAGATATGAGACTTCTCTGATGTAGGAGCTGGTAACGTGGTCGGTCTGGAGGCTGTTTGCTTGCTTGAAGTCTATCTCTCTATAACATCGTAATCGATAAAATTACGGCACACCGCTGCTCACCACTTGTCCGTGGGTCTTGGGAGAGATATATAGGAGGTCAAAGATACTCCTTGTTGGATGGTTACGGTATATTTACAGTAAGTGAAGGAGAGTCCAGCCACCCGTCTGTCTCGCCTGTAGGTCTAACGTTAGTGGGGAGAGTGCCTATGAGAGGCTGTGCACATGCGCTGAGCCTCCTGACGTCCGCGGTACCGTGACGTCACACGCAAAGGGACCAGCTGTATAAAAGGGAAGATACACACACAAGTGTATATATGATACTGACACGACAAGCTCTCTGGATAATAGTTTTGGTAATCCCACACCTCCTAATATCCAAACTACAGATTCTCTGCATTATATTCACACCACACATTGCCCTCAGACACGACATCTCCACTGCCTCCAGCCTTCTCCTTGTTTCAACATTCACAACCTATGTCTCACCCATAAAAGAGCATTGGTATAACTATGCTCTTATACATTCCCCTCTTTGCTTTCATGGATAAAGTTTTTGTCTCCACAAACTCCTCAGTGCACCACTCATCTTTTTCCCTCGTCAATTCTATGATTTACCTCATCGTTCATATACCCATCTACTGACACGTCCACTCCCAAATATCTGAATACATTCACCTCCTCCATACTCTCTCCCTCCAATCTGATATCCAATCTTTCGTCACCTAATTTTTTTGTTATCCTCATCACCTCTTTCCTATATTCACTTTTAATTTCCTTGCGGCGCTGTATGACCCCTGTGGTTTAGCGCTTCTTTTCATTATAATAATAATAATAATTTTAATTTCCTTCTTTTACATACACTACAAACTCATCCACTAACCTCACCAACGTCTCTTCAGAATCTCCCAAAAGCACAGTGTTATCAGCAAAGAGCAACTGTGACAACTCCCACTTTGTGTTAGATTCTTTATCTTTTAACCCCAGGTATGTATGATGGAAAGATGCTTCTTAACGTACATCAAAAATGGAAGAAATCGGACGATAAATAACGGAGTTGACTGCGGGACCTCTTCGGGAATACGCAATGACTCCTACAAAAGACAAACCATAAACGCAGTTTTTCTTGACCAGTAACCAAATGTATATATTTCAAAATATAATGTGAATTGAAACCTGACGATTTCATGAAGTTCGCGTTGAGCAAGCATATTCATGGACAAAAATTTAGTATATTTCTTCATAAAATTGGCTTGACACTTTTCCAAAAAGGCTGTCTTTTCCCCAGAGTAGTGCATCTCAAAGACATATCAACTTGTTTCCTTCTAAATGTCTGTCATGTAAGCTAAACTTTGCCCCACAACAATTACCTGTATAATATGTCGTAGTTCTCATTTTCTTGAACTTGCTGATGAGGATCTCTGGCAGAGGTTGAAATGCTGCTAAAGGTGTATACATGATACATGTTGTTGAAGTGAGTATACATAGTGATAGTTGTGTATTTATGATACTGAGTATAAACAAGTGGCATTTGTATATTTATGGTATTAGGCGAGTAGACATTGGTGTATATCCACAGTGACTTGTATGTATACACAGTGACTTGTATGTATACACAGTGACTTGTATGTATACACAGTGACTTGTATGTATACACAGTGACTTGTATGTATACACAGTGACTTGTATGTATACACAGTGACTTGTATGTATAAACAATGACTTGTATGTATACACATTGGATTGTATGTATACACAGTGACTTGTATGTATACACAGTGACTTGTATGTATACACAGTGATTTGTATGTATCCACAGTGACTTGTATGTATCTACAGTGACTTGTATGTATCCACAGTTGTCACTTGCACACACACACACAACACTAGTTCTCACCTGTTTCTCTAGTTTGGGTTGTGTGGCCGACATCCTCATCCTGGACACCATAGAACGCAGTTTTTCTACCTGTTAACAAGACAATGATTTGTCAGTAGTTCCAGGACTCCCATTATAATCCAGCGGATGCTACTACTAATAATTAAGCACATAACGCTGCATGTGTATATGTAGCTGGATATATTATATTCAAAATTAATATCCACCTTCCCTACTATAGTTAGACTTCCAAATTCCTTTTCACCCTTCCTCTCTTTCTTTTGTTTTTGGATCTATTGTCCATGAACAGGTCAGTAACCGCTTTGCGCATCTAAGCATATACAGGGCCAGGAGATATGAAACAATCCCTGTAACCACAAATAGAGATTACATGTTAGAAATGTCATTAACATCCCTGAAGCCCTACACATACACTTCATCATACGATGTACAGCTGGTATGAAGCAGTTATCTGTACTGCATTATGACCTTGTTACCAAGATGGACTATCACATCACCTGGATTAAATGGAATAGGTTAACTTCAACTGAGAAGGAGTAGAGAGGGTGGACCACCGATTCACGGCATTAAACCAAGCATGAGAACGTATGTTAACTAGAAGAGAATACTAGACATTGCCAAAAATCTGACTCATTATATCAATTTCTCAGACCATGAGCTCAGGAAATTAAAAACAACACGCATACGATCAGTATTAGGAACAATACATGCAAAGCATCAGTCATGTTAATTCTTCCCAAATGGGGCTGGGATACATGCTATTGTTACCCATCTTCATAACGCCATGGAAGGTGATGAGACTCATCCTAATATCTGTCTCGGTAAGTTAGAGACAACGATATATATTATATATATCTGTATAAATTACTAAAACAAGATAAGGAAAAACTTTATAAAATTGGGTTGTCTGAATGTGCGTGGATGTAGTGCGGATGATACGAAAGAGATGATTGCTAATGCTATGAATGAAAAGAAGTTGGATGTCTTAGCCTAAGCGAAACAAAGCTGAAGGAGTAGGCGAGTTTCAGTGGGGAGAAATAAATGGGATTAAGTCAGGAGTATCTGAGAGAGTTAGAGCTAAGGAAGGGGTAGCAATAATGTTGAAGGATCAGTTATGGAGAGAGAAGAGGGAACATAAATGTATAAACTCAAGGATTATGTGGATTAAAATAAGGGTCGGATGTGAAAAGTGGCTCATAATAAGTGCGTATGCACCTGGAGAAGAGAGTAGTGCAGACACTGTACTTCTCATCTTCAGGACTCAAGTCTGGCCTGCCGGTTTCCTGAATCCCTTCATAAATATTACCCTGCTCACACTCCAACAGCACGTCAAGCACTAGAAAACATTTGTCTCCATTCGCTTCTAACACGCTCACGCATGCTTGCTGTAAGTCCAAGTCCCTTGCACACAAAACCATCTTTACCCCCTCTCTCCAACCTTTCCCAGGCCAACCTCTACTCCGCCTTCCCTCCACTACAGATTTATACACTCTCGAAGTCATTCGATTTTGTTCCACCCTCTCTACATGTCCAAACATTCTCAATAACCCATCCTCACCCCTCTGGATAATAGTTTTGGTAATTTTACACTGCCTCCTAATCTCCACACTACGGATTCTCTGCAATATATTCACACCACACATTGCCCTCAGACACGACATCACTGCCTCCAGCCTTCTCCTTGTTGCAACATTCACAACAACTATATTCTCCTACATTCTCCTCTTTGCTTTCATAAAGTTCTTTGTTTCCACAGACTCCTCATATATATATATATATATATATATATATATATATATATATATATATATATTTTTTTTTTTTTTTTTTTTTTCAACAAGTCGGCCGTCTCCCACAGAGGCAGGGTGACCCAAAAAGAAAGAAAATACCCAAAAAAGAAAATACTTTCATCATCATTCAACACTTTCACCACACTCATACATAATCACTGTCTTTGCAGAGGAGCTCAGATACGACAGCTGAGAAAAGTCCCTCCCAGCTGTCACTATCTCAGACCCCTCCTTTAAAGTGCAGGCATTGTACTTCCCATTTCCAGGACTCAAGTCCAACTAAATCAATTAACTGGTTTCCCTGAATCCCTTCACAAAATGTTACCCGTCTCACACTCCAACAGATCGTCATGTCCCAAAAACCATTCGTCTCCATTCACTCCTATCTAACACGCTTACACATGCTTGCTGGAAGTCCAAGCCCCTCGCCCACAAAACCTCCTTTACCCCTTCCCTCCAACCTTTTCTAGGACGACCTCTACCCCGCCTTCCTTTCCCTACAGATTTATACGCTCTCCAAGTCATTCTATTTTGATCCATTCTCTCTAAATGACCAAACCACCTCAACAACCCCTCTTCAGCCCTCTGACAAATACTTTTAGTAACTCCACACCTTCTCCTAATTTCCACATTCCGAATTTTCTGCATAATATTTACACCACACATTGCCCTTAGACAGGACATCTCCACTGCCTCCAGCCTCCTCCTCGCTGCAGCATTTGCAACCCATGCTTCACACCCATATAAGAGTGTTGGTACCACTATACTTTCGTACATTCCCTTCTTTGCCTCCATGGATAACGTTTTTTGTCTCCACAGATACCTCAATGCACCACTCACCTTTTTTCCTTCATCAATTCTATGGTTAACCTCATCCTTCATAAACCCATCCGCTGACACGTCAACTCCCAAATATCTGAAAACATTTACTTCTTCCATAATCCCTCTCTCCAGTGTGATATCCAATTTTTCTTTATTTAAATTGTTTGATACCCTCATCACCTTACTCTTATCTATATTCACTTTTAACTTTCTACCTTTACACACTCTCCCAAACTCGTCCACTAACCTTTGCAACTTTTCTTTAGAATCTCCCATAAGCACAGTATCATCAGCAAAAAGTAACTGTGTCAACTCCCATTTTGCATTTAATTCTCCATAATTTAATCCCATCCCTCTTCCCAACACCCTAGCATTTACTTCTTTTACAACCCCATCTATAAATATATTAAACAACCATGGTGACATTACACATCCCTGTCTAAGACCTACTTTTACCGGGAAGTAATCTCCCTCTCCTACACACCCTAACCTGAGCCTCACTATCCTCATAAAACTCTTTACAGCCTTAAGTAACTTACTACCTATTCCATACACTTGCAACATTTGCCACATTGCTCCCCTATCCACTCTATCATATGCCTTTTCTAAATCCATAAATGCAATAAAAACTTCTCTACCTTTATCTAAATACTGTTCACATATATGCTTCACTGTAAACACTTGATCTACACATCCCCTACCCACTCTAAAGCCTCCTTGCTCATCTGCAATCCTACTCTCTGTTTATAGTTGCCTCCTGCTTCGGTCGGGGTGGACGTGCTGTACACTGGTCTGCCGCCTGGTGACACTCTTTCGCAATTGGCTAACTGCTTAAACTACTGTCATGGAGACTGTTGTCCGACGTCGTTCTAACACAGTGTGTATTGACATGGTCACCGGCGTCATACATCCAGCCACGGCTGCAACAGTGCTCCCTACGATTCTGCATGATGTGTACGGCTTAGATATTATGGATTTATACGGCGTAGCGCTAAACGGGATCAACCGAGTTTTCGTCAAACTACTAACTGCTGCAGTTTATGAACGCCTTGTTGATCAGCACCAGGACAAGGTGTATACGGTCAACTCGACTATGCAAGTTCGGTTGAAAGACGTATCAAGGACATATACTTTTATCAAGGTCAAGAATGTCCCTTTGAAGCGGATGCGACGGATATTACTGGTCTTTTCAGCGAGTATGGAGTGATCCACACGGTGAACGCAGGGAAGTGGAGTGTGGGTCCAATGTTGGGCCTCTATGAAGGGACTTATTCCCTGAAAATGACGTTACGTAAGCCGATACCGTCATATGTGGTGATGTCTGACTTCAGGAATCAACTATACGTGACATACCCGGGACAACAGAGGACTTGCCGCCTATGTGGCGCCTATAACCACGTTGCTGCAGACTGCATGAGGAGAGTGATACCTAGACAGGACGTGGCCCGCAGGGAGCCGGCTGTTCAGGGAGCCAGGAGGACCTGGTGAAAGTACCTCAGGAGGTACAAGGGAAGCGTTTGTGGAGTGAAATAGTTGATGGGGCAGGGAGGCTTTCTGCACTTTGCCCCAGGAGCCTGAGGCTCCAAGTGAGAGTGTTGTGGATAACACAGGTGTTGTGTCATGCGAGGATTTACCTCTGGAGGAGGTGTTGAGAGGCATTATGGAGGACCCTCTTCCAGTGTTGCCTGGGGAAGGCAGTGTCGATGTGGTGGAAGCAGTTGAAGTGGTAGAGCCGGTGGTAGAGGCCTCAGTTGAGGCACATCAGGCCGGTCAGTGTTTAACACATGAAATAGTGTTGGCAGAGGTGCATCAGTCAGATAAGGCCACGGGAATGGAAGTGGTGGTGGGAACCCGTAAGAGAGCCGGCACACAGTCCGATAGTGACGACGTTCTTACGCCGGCACAGAGACCGGGTAAGAGGTCTTTGGTGGAGATTGCCAGGAAAGATTTAGATGCCATTTTGGGTCAGGACCCCGTAAAGGGGGGGAAACATGTGGGTAAGGGAGTGGGTAAGGGCAAGTCAGGGTCGCAGCCTCCCCTCGGCCGAAGGGCAAACCTTTGCACTTGCATTCCAGTGTCTAAAAATAAATGTTAATGGTATGAAAGAGGATGTTAAACGTCCTTGGGTGGAGTACGCCTTGCGACGTTTTGGCGTACAGGTGGCCTTCATCCAGGAGCATAATTATAGGTGTGGAAGGGATTTGAGAGTGAAAGGGTATCGGGTTTTGCAGGGTCTTCGGTAGGCTCAAGGGAGGGGCGGCAGTTGCGATTTCGGAGTCAAGCCCTTTTCAACTAATGTCTTGGGAGGAATGTGGGGGTAGGGTTGTTAGAGTGGAAGGTTCGTGGGGAGGGGTCAGGGTATGTTTTTAGGTGTCTATATGCCAGCAGAGCAGTCACGAATAGTAAAGGTGGGCTTTATTCGAGACTTCATGATATATGCCCTTCGTGACTTGCCTGGAGTGGTGGTAGTCGGGGCGATTATAACTGTGTTATAAGGAAGAGGGACGTAGAGCCTAGAGGGGCAGGGTGTGAGTTGGTGGCTTTACGGGATTTGCTAGGAAGTGTAGGATTAAAGGATGTGGTAGGTGTAGGGGGCCCTGTGGATCATACTTTTGTGAGGAAAGGGTATGCGCGAGACTTGATAGGATTTATGTAACTGATAGGGTAGTAGTGGGTAGGGTTCAAACCATAGACTTTGGATTTTCAGATCACAGGGGGTTTTAGTTGATTTGAATTGGGAAGGCGTTGCAAAGTGGTATAGGGGTTATTGGAAATTGAATGTAGGATTACTAGTGGGAGGGATAAATCAATGCAGTTTAGCGAATGGTGGGGAGGTTATGGGCGAGGAGTGAGAGCAGGATAACTTGTTAGGGTGGTGGACGAATGTGGGCAAGCCGCGAATTAGGGGGTTTTATCAGCAGTTGGGTAGAGAGGAGGCGGGTGGAGATGCGGTTTGATGAAGTATGTGGAGGGGCAATTACAGGGTTGTTATGAAAAGGTGGTCGTCATGAAACGGGGAAATCCGTGTATTAAAGGAAAAGTTATGGGACATACAGATAGAGAGGTTTGAGGCGTGCCGCATGAAAGCTGGTATAGATGATCTGTTAGTGGGTGATAGGCCGTCAAAAACGGTGTTGAGTCACTGTAGGCGAAAACGTGAGGCGAGGACAATAGAATGTATGAAAGTCGAGCAGAGGCTGGAGAGTTATGAGCAGGGTATGGTAATTAGGGTACAGAGGCAGTCGGAGTATTTGTGGATAAATGGTTTGCACGTTATATGAGTAGTGTGATGTGGGGTTGGATTATAGGAATCTCCTTTGGAGGGAATTCAAGAGCAGTTGGAGGAGAGGGATAGAGAGGCTATGGGAGGTGTTATTAGCGAGGAGGAGGTGTGGGCAGCAGTGGATGGGTTGAGTAAGGGAGTTCCCCAGGAATAGATGGTATAGCAAATGAATTTTATAGGAAGAATTGGGATGCGGTGAGGGACTGTCTAGTGCGCTTGATGAATTGTATGAAGTCCGCAGGGGTGGGGGAAGGAGAAAGTAGTATTGGGGTTGTAGTTTTAGTCAGGAAGGGAGGGGGGGAGGATTCTCTGAGTAATTATAGGCCTATAATTCTAATGAATGCGGACTATAAAATATTGGCTAAAATACTAGGTAATAGAATAAAGAAAGTGTTGGGGAAGGTGATTGCAGAGGGGCAAGGTGGAATACCTGGTAGGAGTGTGGTAAATGGTCTTGAGCGAATTAAAGATTATGTTGCGCATGGGAAAGGAGGTGTTTTGGCTTTAGATTGGAAGGGTGCATATGATAGTGTGGAAAGGGACGTGCTGTATGACATAATGAGAAGGCAGGGTTTTGGGGAAGAAATTGTGAAGTGGATTGAGAGGTTGTATGGGGGAGCGTGTGTCAGAGTACAGGTGAATGGTAGATTGGGGGATTTGGTTCCAATGGGTAGGGGTCTCAGGCAGGGTTGTCCCCTTTCACAGATATTATTTGCATGTTTACAGGACCCTTTTACAGATTAATTGAGGTAGGGGTGTGGATGAATGTTGATGAGGCAAAAGAACGCACGGGCATCGTAGGGTATGTGGACGACACTACGGTTCTTGTGGGTTCGGAGCAGGGCCTGGTAAATGTGGGGGACATTGTTCGTGTTTTTTGTGGAGCAACTGGGATGAGAATAAACGATAGTAAAACAAAATTATTGGAGGTAGGTACTTGGGTGGGAGGGACGTTGGGCAGAAGTCAGGTGTGGCACGTCGTTTCAAGTGTGAGGATATGTGGGGTGGAATTTATGAAGGATCGTAGTTTGGCAAGAAAATTGAATTCTCGTAGGGTGATACAGGGGGCGACGGACCTACTGCAGGTTTGGAGAGCGAAGGAAGTTACTTTGAGACAGAGGGTAATAATAGTGAATAGTATGGTTTATAGTAAGCTGTGGTATGTAGCTGCCATATTCCCTTTATTACAGGCTGACGTGGAGGTTCTGGAACGAATGGTTTTTAAGTATGTGTGGGCTGGTGGAAGACATTGGGTAGGGCGTAACGTTGTGCGCAACAGTGTGAAATTGGGGGGTTTGGGATTAATTTGGTTAGAACGTAGACTGTTGTGCTTGTACCTCAAACGTTGTCTGGTGCGGAGGGGTGGATTAGGCAGGTCAGGGAAGAAGGAGTGGGGGGGGTACTCCGGGAGATGAGTGAATGGTGGGATGACAGGTCTCTGGTATATGGTAAGGACATATTAAGAAGTTTGATGGTGGTAAGACACCCGCAGGACATCTCGGTTGGTAGGCTAGGTATTTTGGGGGGATCTCATCAGGTGATAGAATGCGTGTCAATATATCCTATGTATGGTTGGGCTGAGATATGGGGGATTAAAGGGTTGAAGCTGAGGTCTAGGGATCGGGAGTTCATGTTTAGGTTTTTACATGATGCTGTAGCGTCAAAGGCTTCTTTAGTGAGCATGGGTTTGGTGAGAGATGGTGCATGTGTGAGATGTGGGGAATTGGATACTACACTGCATGGGATATATTTTTGTGAATCTTTGGGGCCAATACGGGAGTGGGCCGGGAGGGGGCTTCGCCATATGGGGGTGGGGCATCTCGTTTTTGAGGGCAATGTTTCTAGACCTCAGGGGACTTAATGCTCAGACGCGAAGGGGTCTCATGTATTATCTAGTAGATTTTGTATGTGGTTCATGGAGACTTAGGGATTTGGGAGCAGGGAAAGGGTCAAAGCTCTTTCTGCTTGCATCTATAGGACGAAATGCAGAAATCGTGTAGTGTATGGGAGAGCATGGGAAACTGATTTCAATCAATCGTACAGGAGTTGAGGATTGCGGATCTATTGGGGTAGACGTGAGTTGGAAGAGGGCTTGACGACTGATACGTATTGGGTGGTCGGGTGACAAACGTTGCTTATATAAGGGTTTTTCATTTGTATGTATGCTGGTGTAGGGAAAGGGTGAGGAGGGTTTGCTTGGTTGGGGTTTTAAGGGTGAGTATTGGGGTAGACATACGGGTGACTTGGCACTCTGTGTGGGTCAGGGTTTGACGGACGACTTTCGGGGCATAGGGTTGATTTAGTCGAGGCTGTATGTGTGTGGTTTCTTTCTTTTTGGTTACCTTTAAATTCATGGGGTTTTTTTCGGTGCAAGGGCTTTGGTTTGGCTGAGGGGGGTGAGGAAGAGGAGGTTCTTCAGTCACTACTGTACTGTACATGATAGTCTTAGGTTGGGATTGTAATGAATCCGTAGACTATGGTCAAGGTATTCTTCTGGTGCGCTGGTTTTCTCGTTGCTATGTCAAAGTAAGTTTTCTTTGAGTTATAATCCTTACTATGTGACATTTGCTTTGGTTTTGGTAGTTACTTTTGTTTTGGAAGTAGGGGTTTGTTGACTTAGTTGATGCAAATTCGTTGGATTCATATCCGGCATCATTTCTCATCATGATATATATCTGTTCAGGTTTGCACTCGGATATCATGATTGGTGTATCAAAGTCTATGTGGTTTTGTGGGATAAATTGGTAAAATTTATTATGTATGTTCTCTGAATAAATATATAAACAAGTGATGTACGATAAACCTTTATGAGTCAGGTTTATGTTTCAAATAAAATATTTTAATAAAAAAAAAAAAAAAAAAATTGTGTGCTTCATGTTATAAATTCTGTTTCACTGCTTATAGTACCATTTCTGTTATACTGATTGTGATGTTAATGTAGGGATTTTGGTGTTAATTGTCTTGGCAGGGTAGTGTCTTGTGTACTGTGTTGGTATAATTATGTCCCTTAATGGAAATTTACATTAAAACTCTCAACAAAAGTACGATTGTTGTTCCGATTTAATATGTTAAGTTAATTTTTATTTCAGCATGTCATTGTACGACATGTAGGGGTTAACGTAAGACATGGCATGTTGTCGCTTTACCTATGCATTTATTGTTCATGGTTAATATATTACCCCAGACTAACTAATAAGGGTGTTGTTATGTTGTTAATTTTCGCTCTATACTGCTTATTTTGTTATATAAGCTATGTGTTCTATTATACATTGTGAGAAGGGGTTTTCACGGGTGGGTAGTCCTGTATACCGCAGTGTATGTAATATAATGGGTATTAGGTTTTGGTTATTGTTGTTTATTTTCAGTATGTATACACCTGCATTCATAAATTTATTGTAGATAAGCCTGAGGCGATTGTATATATATTTATACTGGTATTGTATGTTTATGTATCATGAAGATGGGTAGGGATTTTATTAGGTGCATGTTAGTATGTTTATATTTTGTTAACTGATTGCCTTCATTTGGTATTTTGGCTATTATTTTGTATGTGCATTATGTTATTATTTGAGAGTATGTGGTGTCTCAAATTGTGAAAAAAAATTGTGAAAAAAATGTGTCATTTTGGATTTTACGAGATACGTGTTGAGTTATGGTCAGCACTTGTAATTTGCAAGTATTCATGTTTGAATTTTGTTATTGGATTTGTGTTATTATATGTTTTTGTCCTCTTAAATAAAATATAAAAAAATAATAACCCTGCCATACACTTTACCTGGTATACTCAGTAAACTTATTCCCCTATAATTTTTACACTCTCTTTTATCCCACTTCCCATTAAATAAAGGAACTATACATGCTCTCTGCCAATCCCTAGGTACCTTCCCCTCTTTCATACATTTATTAAACAAAAATACCAACCACTCCAACACTATATCCCCCCCTGCTTTTAACATTTCTGTCATGATCCCGTCAGTTCCAGCTGCTTTACCCCCTTTCATTCTACGTAATGCCTCACGCACCTCCCCCACACTCACATCCTGCTCTTCTTCACTCCTAAACGATGTTGTACCTCCCTGGCCAGTACATGAAATTACCGCCTCCCTTTTTTCATCGACATTTAAAAGTTCCTCAAAATATTCCCGCCATCTACCCAATACCTCCAGCTCCCCATCTACTAACTCCCTACTCTGTTTTTAACTGACAAATCCATTCGTTCCCTAGACTTTCTTACCTTGTTTATCTCACTCCAAAAATTTTCTTGTTTTCAGCAAAATTTCTTGACAGAGCCTCTCCCATTCTTTCATATATATATATATATATATATATATATATATATATATATATATATATATATATATATATATATATATATATATATATGCAAAAAGATCACAGTAAACAGGTGATATCAAAATATAAGCCTTCTTGTCATGTTTCCTGTTATAGTTCCTTGATAATGTGAGTAGTCACGAAAGCGCTTAGCGCTTGGAATTCCTCTATTTTTTCATAGTGGTTGTCTCGCATATATATATATATTTTTTTTTTTTTTTTTTTTTTTCAACAAGTCGGCCGTCTCCCACCGAGGCAGGGTGACCCAAAAAGAAAGAAAATCCCCAAAAGAAAATACTTTCATCATCATTCAACACTTTCACCACACACACACATAATCACTGTCTTTGCAGAGGAGCTTCAGATACGACAGCTGAGAATTGTCCCTCCCAGCTGTCACTATCCCAGACCCTCCTTTAAAGTGCAGGCATTGTACTTCCCATTTCCAGGACTCAAGTCCAACTACATCAATTAACTGGTTTCCTGAATCCCTTCACAAAATGTTACCCTGCTCACACTCCAACAGATCGTCATGTCCCAAAACCATTCGTCTCCATTCACTCCTATCTGACACGCTCACACATGCTTGCTGGAAGTCCAAGCCCTCGCCCACAATACCTCCTTTACCCCTTCCCTCCAACCTTTTCTAGGACGACCCCTACCCCGCCTTCCTTCCCTACAGATTTATACGCTCTCCAAGTCATTCTACTTTGATCCATTCTCTCTAAATGACCAAACCACCTCAACAACCCCTCTTCAGCCCTCTGACAAATACTTTTAGTAACTCCACACCTTCTCCTAATTTCCACATTCCGAATTTTCTGCATAATATTTACACCACACATTGCCCTTAGACAGGACATCTCCACTGCCTCCAGCCTCCTCCTCGCTGCAGCATTTGCAACCCATGCTTCACACCCATATAAGAGTGTTGGTACGACTATACTTTCGTACATTCCCTTCTTTGCCCCCATGGATAATGTTTTTTGTCTCCACAGATACCTCAACGCACCGCTCACCTTTTTCCTTCATCAATTCTATGGTTAACCTCATCCTTCATAAAACCATCCGCTGACACGTCAACTCCCAAATATCTGAAAACATTTACTTCTTCCATAATCCCTCTCTCCAATGTGATATCCAATTTTTCTTTATTTAAATCGTTTGATACCCTCATCACCTTACTCTTATCTATGTTCACTTTTAACTTTCTACCTTTACACACACTCCCAAACTCGTCCACTAACCTTGCAACTTTTCTTTAGAATCTCCCATAAGCACAGTATCATCAGCAAAAAGTAACTGTGTCAACTCCCATTTTGCATTTAATTCTCCAAAATTTAATCCCACCCCTCTCCTCAACACCCTAGCATTTACTTCTTTACAACCCCATCTATAAATATATTAAACAACCATGGTGACATTACACATCCCTGTCTAAGACCTACTTTTACCGGGAAGTAATCTCCTCTCTCCTACACACCCTAACCTGAGCCTCACTATCCTCATAAAAACTCTTTACAGCCTTCAGTAACTTACTACCTATTCCATACACTTGCAACATTTGCCACATTGCTCCCCTATCCACTCTATCATATGCCTTTTCTAAATCCATAAATGCAATAAAACTTCTCTACCTTTATCTAAATACTGTTCACATATATGCTTCACTGTAAACACTTGATCTACACATCCCCTACCCACTCTAAAGCCTCCTTGCTCATCTGCAATCCTACTCTCTGTCTTACCTCTAATTCTTTCAATAATAACCCTGCCATACACTTTACCTGGTATACTCAGTAAACTTATTCCCCTATAATTTTTACACTCTCTTTTATCCCCCTTCCCTTTATATAAAGGAACTATACATGCTCTCTGCTAATCCCTAGGTACCTTCCTCTTTCATACATTTATTAAACAAAAATACCAACCACTGCAGCACTATATCCCCCTGCTTTTAACATTTCTGTCATGATTCCGTCAATTCCAGCTGCTTTACCCCCTTTCATTCTACGTAATGCCTCACGCACCTCCCCACACTCACATCCTGCTCTTCTTCACTCCTAAACGATGTTGTACCTCCCTGGCCAGTACATGAAATTACCGCCTCCCTTTTTCATCGACATTTAAAAGTTCCTCAAAATATTCCCGCCATCTACCCAATACCTCCAGCTCCCCATCTACTAACTCCCTACTCTGTTTTTAACTGACAAATCCATTCGTTCCCTAGGCTTTCTTACCTTGTTTATCTCACTCCAAAAATTTCTTGTTTTCAGCAAAATTTCTTGACAGAGCCTCTCCCATTCTTTCATCCGCTCTTCTTTTGCACTCTCTCACCACTCTCTTCACCTTTCTTTTACTCTCCATATACTCTGCTCTTCTATTAACACTTCTGTTTTGTAAAAACCTCTCATAAGCTACCTTTTTCTTTTTTATCACACCCTTTACTTCTTCATTCCACCACTCACTCCTCTTTCCTCCTGCACCCCCCCTCCTATAGCCACAAACTTCTGCCCCACATTCTAATACTGCATTTTTAAAACTATCCCAACTCTCTTCAACCCCCTCTACTCATACTTGCACTAGCCCACCTTTCTGCCAATAGTTGCTTATATCTCACCCTAACTTCCTCCTCCCTTAGTTTATACATTTTTACCTCTCTCTTACTTGCTGTTGCCATTTTCTTTGTCCCATCTACCTTTTACTCTAACTGTAGCTACAACCAAATAATGATCTGATATATCCGTTGCTCCTCTATAAACATGTACATCCTGAAGCCTACTCATCAACCTTTTATCCACCAATACATAATCAAACAAACTACTTTCCTTACGTGCTATATCA
Organism: Cherax destructor; assembly: GCA_009830355.1. Taxonomy (NCBI): domain Eukaryota; kingdom Metazoa; phylum Arthropoda; class Malacostraca; order Decapoda; family Parastacidae; genus Cherax; species Cherax destructor. The sequence continues at coordinate 40,651 of WNWK01004721.1, forward strand.
TACCTTGTATATTTATTTATCCTCTTTTCATAAAATATGTATTACTTATTACCAAACCTCTTTATACACATAGCTCAATTAATAGTTCCCCATTTACATTTACCCCTGGCACCCCAAATTTACCTACTACTCCATCCACAACATTTTCACCCACTTTAGCATTAAGATCCCCAACCACAATTACTCTCTCACTTGGTTCAAAACTCCCCACACACTCACTCAACATTTCCCAAAATCTCTCTCTCCTCTACACTTCTCTCTTCTCCAGGTGCATAAACACTTACTATAACCCACTTTTCACATCCAACCTTTATTTTACTCCACATAATCCTTGAATTTATACATTTATATTCCTTCTTTACCTGCCATAACTGATTATTCAACATTATTGCCACTCCTTCTTTAGCTCTAACTCTATTTGAAACCCCTGATCTAATCCCATTTATTTCTCCCCACTGAAACTCTCCTACCCCTTCAGCTTTGTCTCACTTAAAGCCAGGACATCCAGCTTCTTTTCATTCATAACATCTACAATCATCTCTTTCTTATCATTCGCACAACATCCACGCACATTCAAACATCCCACTTTGACGGTTTTCTTCTTCTTTTTAGTAAGCTATACAGGAAAAGGGGTTACTAGCCCATTGTTCCCGGCATTTTAGTTGACTTTTACAACACGCATGGCTTACGGAGGAAAGATTCTTATTCCACTTCCCCATGGATATGAAAAGGAAAAGCAATAAGAACAAGAACTATTAAGATAAAATCAAAGAAAACTCAGATGAGTGTGTATACATAAACGTGTACATGTTTGCGTAGTGTGACCTAAGTATAAGTAGAAGTAGCAAGACGTACCTGAAATCTTGCATGTTTATGAGACAGAAAAAAGACACCAGCAATCCTACCATCATGTAAAACAGTTTCAGGTTTCTGTTTCACAGTCACCTGGCAGGATGGTAGTACCTCCCTGGGTGGTTGCTGTCTACCAACCTACTACCTACTTATATATATATATATATATATATATATATATATATATATATATATATATATATATATATATATATATATATTTAGGAGGATATGAATGTACTGAAAAAAAAAAATTCACGAGAGAAAAGGCTGAAAATTTTAAACGACCATTAATAATTTTAAAAAATATTATAATCAAAGAATACTTGAGTGAGGAAGGAAAGAGTGAGAGTCCTACAAGTAGCAGTCTAAGCAAGTATGAAAAGCAAAATTCCATATATAACCGAAGTACGAAGATCATTCTACGTCGTTAGGAATGCTTCATTTGGATCTGTTTCCATTTTACTGAATGGATATAAACTGAGCAGTATTCTGTAAATGAAGATAAAATCCATCGTCAGTATAACGAATCTTTCTTATGAAGATAGTTGAGAAAACCGGATCTATACTCTTAGAAAAGCGGATAATGAGAGAAGATATGAATGAAACCTGCAGTAAGACCACAGATAAGAAATAAAGGAGATATTAGTAGGATTCTGAGGACAACAAACAATGGATTCATATTGAATAAATAATAATTATTACTAACCTGTGTCATTACAACGTCCGGTGACGATGAGGTAACTAGGATTTGAAACACATTGGACACGCAAAAAATGATCCTGAAAGTAGCCACCCTCTCCGTGGCAATAATGTAGAGATCAGTAATGAAATAGGCGATGCTGCGTGAAGTCATGGTCAAGACTGGAAGGGAGTAGTAGTTAATAAATTGTTCCTGACACTGCCACAGCTGCACCAAACGCCAACATACTGATCGCACTATGTCTGTGTCATCTTTTCCTCTTCAGGAATATTATCATGACTTGCGTTGGTACTGGGAGACTCTTCTTGTCCTCCTTCCCCTGCACAAAACACACACAGTTTCCAGAGTACGTCAAATCGTTCATCACAGTAGCAAGAACGCGAGCCATCAGATACAATCCAATAATATGGACATAAACAAGTGTCAGCATCGTAGGATGGTATATAGTAAGTAATAATGTGAAATAAATAAGCATGAAATTCGTGCAAATTGCCTATTTCCTCAATCTCGTATCTTAGTGTAGCCATGTAAATAGCCATTAACATCAGAGGGATCGTCAAGAAGAATTTATCGTATCTTACATTCCATCGCCTTGTGAGGTGGGCAGGAGAAACTTGGTTGAGGTGGGCAAGGAATGAGCCCATGTCACTGCCATTCTTCACCAGGTGAACACACAAGATTATGGCTGTAAAAATATCTACCACTATAGCTATAGATTTCATTGTTGTTAAGGTGTTAGAGAAATTGAGTAACTGTTTCCCTTGTTTTGATAAAACAAGAAAACATATGTTGAAAATATCTGCAAGTAGATTATGGCTATACAGTAAGACCAGACTTTGTGAAACCTGCTGGAACGTAGATTGGGAAATATTGTGACATACTCTGAGCGTTGACTACATTTGACACTGTTACGCATCCAAGCTTCGTGGGTCGGGTTGTTGATGTTGTCTTTTCTTTGGTGGTTAATATGGTGATTGTGGTGTGAAGGAACAATGGTGGTATCGTCTAACGATACGTGGAAAGGCTGAGAATTGTGAGAGTGAAGGGTCTGGTGGTGACCAGAGTCACCAGGTGTGGTAGTATGGGTGTCCCAGCAGTAGGAAAAGCCTCCCATAAGCCTGATCACCCGCGCCCACACCCCAGTAAACGCACCAAAACTGGAACTCCCGAGTCCATATTTGGCATGACTCCCCACTGTAGTAAACGTGGCAAATAGTAGTAATGATGTCACTTAATGGACATCTGGCTCACGTTGGGGAACACTTCAGTTACTTGCTTGAAATTTAGTTCACTTGGTAGACACTTAGCTCACTTGGTGTACAATGACTCACTATGTGGTCACTTTGCTCACTTGAAGAGCACTTGGCCCACTTGGTAGATGCCTAAATAACTAGGTACACCTAAAGCTTTTTCGTGTACACCAGGAATACAGGGACGTGGTGGCGGAGACCTGGCTCAGTGGGTTGTGCTGAGAGGAAGCCAGATGATCACTGGATGATCGATACCTTAAGAAGCAAGATAAATATTGTTGTAGCCTTCGACATACTATGTTTATACACTGTCTAAAGTCGCCTGACGAAGTGCTTTTATTTTAATCTTATAGGAGAGAATGTGTGTATGTGTACTCACCTAGTTGTGGTTGCAGGGGTCGAGCGTGTGTGTGTGTGTGTGTGTGATTGCAAGGGGTCGAGCCACAGCTCCTGGTCCCGCCTCTTCGCTGTGTGATGTAGGTTATGCTTGTGACGACCCAATTAGCCACACCTTGCCTTGGTAAATAGCTGTCAGACACGCCTCTCGGCTTAAGTCTCAGGTCTTTGTCTTTTGAACTATTGTCAGGTTTCGGCGTCAGGTTAAAGCACATGGTGCACTCTTCATTGGGGGGTATGCTTGAAGGACCATATAAGGCCAAGAAAACAGCTAGAGAGGAACATTCGGGCAGAGCTCTAATACATAGCATTAGAAATCTTCCGTATGAAGAAAGATTGAAAACCCTAAAATTACATTCACTTGTAAGACGTAGAATGAGGGGAGACATGATCGAGGTATACAAGTGGAAAATGGGTATTAACAAAGGGGATATAAATAAGGTCTTGATAATATCTCACCAAGAGAGAACCCGCAATAATGGATTCAAATTAGATAAGTTTAGATTTAGAAAGGATATAGGAAAGTATTGGTTTGGAAATAGGGTAGTTGATGAGTGGAACATTCTGCCTAGTAGGGTGGTTGAAGCAAGGACCTTGGGTAGTTTCAAATTTAGGTTGGATAAATTCATGAGTGAGAGGGGTTGGATTTGAGTGGTAATTGCTCATGAGTAAATAAAATTATCAAAGCTTATTTCTTGGGTATCATTGAAGATTGGGTTGAACAAATATTCTGTTAGTTTGATGGAATGTGAAGGACGTGCCTAGTATGGACCAACATGCCTGCTGCAGTGTTCCTCCTTTCTTATGTTCTTATGTTCTGTGTGCAGAGCTCTGGGCACGACATTCTGGCAGAGCTGCTGCCTGTGTGCAGAGCTCTGGGCACGACAATCTGGCAGAGCTGCTGCCTGTGTGCAGAGCTCTGTGAGAGAGCTGCTGGAGAGTCTCTGGAGGAGACGGTTGGAGACACTGGGCTTGGAGTACTGGCTTGGAGCAGTGCTCGTGTAGGTCTTGGGAGCTCTTACCTAAAGCTATGTATGGATCCTGCCTCCACCATCATCCACCATGAGGCCTGGTCTCAGACCGAACCACGGGGGCGTTGACCCCCGAAACCCTCTCCAGGCAAACTCCAGATAAACTATATCACTCTCCCGATTATTTCACTTTCTGACAACTCTGTGACTGAGGAAATACTTCCTAACATCCCTGTGGTTCATCTGAGTCTTCAGCTTCCAACTGTGACCCCTTGTTGCTGTGTCCCATCTCTGGAACATCCTGTTTGTCCACCTTGTTGATTTCTCTCAGTATTTTATATGTTGTTATCATGTCCCCCTTGTTCTTCCTCGTAGGACATGCCCCTTAACTCCGGGACTAGTCTCACTGCAAACCTTTCCACTTTCTCTAATTTCCTGACGTGCTTACCCAGGTGTGGATTCCAAATTGGCTCTGCATACTCTAGTATGGGTCTGACATACACGGTGTACAGAGTCCTGAACGACTCCTTACTGAGATGTCGGAATGCTATTCTTAGGTTTGCTAGTTTCCCGTCTGCTGCAGCAGTTATTTGGTTGACGTGCACCTCAGGAGATGTGTTCGGCGTTATACTCACCCCAAGATCCTATTCCTTAAGTGAGGTTTGTATTCTTTGGCCACCCTAGACTGTATTCTGTCTGCGGTCTTCTTTGCTCTTCCCCAATTTTCATGACTTTGCACTTGGTGGGGTTGAACTCCAGGAACCAGTTGGTGGACCAGGCCTGCAGCCTGTCCAGATCCCTTTGTAGGCGTACCTGGTTCTCCTCCGATTGAATTCTCCTCATTAACTTGATATCGTGTGTGTGTGTAATCACCTATTTATGGTTGCAGGGCCGACTCACAGTTACTGGCACCTCCACTTTGCTGGTCGCTTCTAGGTCCACTCTTTCTGCTTCAAGAGCTTTATTGTACCTCTTCTTAAAGCTATGTATGGATCCTGCCTCCACTACATCACTCTCCATATTGTTCCACTTCCTGACAACTCTCTGACTGAAGAAATGCTTCCTAACATCCCTACAACTCATCTGTGTTTTCAGCTTCCACTTATGTCATCTTGTTCCTGTGTCCCATCCTTGAAACATTGTGTCCCTGTCCGCCCTGTCATTCCTCTCAGTATTTTATACATCGTTATCATGTCCTCCCTATTTATCCTGTTTTCCATTGTTGTCAGGTTGAGTTCCCCTAATCTCTCTTCATTGGAAACTTTTTTACTTTCTCTAATTCTTAGTTGTGCTTGACAAAGTGTGGGTTCTATACTAGTGCTGTATACTCTAATATCGGCCAGTTCCCCATATGCTGCAGCATATGGGGAACTGATGTGCTCTTCAAGGGATGTGCTTGGTATGATGCTCACCCCAGGGTCCTTTATTTTGAGTGAGGTTTGAAGCTTTTGTCCCTCGAGAGTGTACGTCATCTGCGGTCTTTTTCGACATTTTCCAAGCTTCATGACTTTACACTTGGTGGGGTTAAACTCTAGGATACATTTTTCGGACCAAGTTTGCAGCCTTTTCAGATCCCTATGTAGTCTTACTTGATCTTCGTCATCTTTAATTCTCCCCATTAACTTCACATCATCTGCAAGCAGGGACATCTCTGAATCTACCCCTTCTGTCATGACATTCACATATACAAGAAACAGCACCGGCCCTAGATCTAGCGCACTTGGCTTTGGCGTCTCTTCACCTTCGGGTGAATTATGTGCTCACTTTGGTCTTCCAATTAATTCTGTTGTCCTTGGGTATGAACTTCTCCTCTGTCTCCCTGCATTTTTGTCCATGTGTTCAATCATTTCATTTACTGTCTTTCTAATTCTCTTCCCCATTGCACCTTATACAGGAATTGCCTCATGCTTGTGTAATACCCTCTTTTGATGTCTGACTTCTTCCTTCTTTCTTGTGCTGCTTCATTTTCCACTGTTAACTCTACAATGTATTCGAAACTCAGGAACACAAGATCTCTAATGTCAGAACTGTTCAAGGTGAATGAGAGGTCCAACCTTGCCGGTTCACCCTTGCTTCTCTCTTTCTGGTTACTTACCTATCATGTTGGTGTATGAAGTTTTCCAGTACCACCACCTGCATCATAGCCCTCCATGTTTCTGATCCCTCGTGTGGCTCCAGATTTTCCCAGTCAGTTTCTTGTGGTTGAATTACCCATGATGGGTAACTTTGGCCTTCCCATATTGGCCCTTCTGGACATCTCAGCTAGTCGATCTACCATTGCTCTGTTGCTCTCATCATGCTCTAGTCTTAGCCTTTTGCTATTCAGTGGATGTTTGTATATCACTGCTATCACCACCCTCGGACCCCCAGTCTGTAGTGTTCCTGCTATGTAGTCATCTGTTTCCCCTCTATCCATTCCTCCCAACTCTTCAAAACTCCACTGTTTTCTGATGAGTAGTACAACTCCTCTTTCCCCTCTGTTCCCTTGGTCTTTCCTCAGGACCTCATAGCCAGCTGGGAAGATCGTCTCTGTTATCATCCCCCGTCAGCTTTGTTTCGGTGAGTACTGTGATGTCTGGGGGATGCTTCCATGATTCACTGGTGCCACTCCTCACTTTTATTTGTTATTCTGTCTGCGTTGGTGTACCATAACTTCAGCTTCTTTTTCACTACAGTATTGGGAAGTGGGGGGTTGCTGTGGGCTGAGGGAGTGGAAGGCAGGTGGAATAACATAAGAGACTGCTGTGAATGGGGAGTTTGGCGGGGTTAAACTCCAGGAGCCAGTTGTTGGACCAGGCTTGCAGCCAGTCCAGAGCACCTTGTAGTCCCATCTGATTTCATCCGCTTGAATTCTTCGCATTAGCTTCACATCATCTGCAAACAGGGACACCTCTGAATCTATTCCTTCCGTCATGTCATGTCGTTCACACATACCAGAAATAGCACCGGCCCTAGGGCTGACCCCTGTGGAACTCCGCTCGTCATAGGCACCCACTCTGACACTTCGTCACGTACCATCACTCGTTGTTTCCAGACTCATCGACACTACCAGGGACCCAAAGGCAGCCACTTGTTCCAGCGCCTCAGCGTGGCCATCCAGAGGGGAAATGCATGTTGCATACTAGGCTCACGTCCGGCTTCGGAGAAGCTGGAGGAGATTCATAATCTTTGATATATTGTACCAATGTATTCATGTTTGTTGTTTTCTGTCAATGTAGAATATAAGATATAGGAGGTGGTAGGAGAAGAAAATATTCAAACAGCTCCGGGGAGAACTTTGAGTTTTCCCTGAGGTACGTTTATTGTCTTCTCTGAGGATGAGGGTCCCCAGTAAAGTTCTAGAGGTGGCACCTCCCTATATTTTTTGATCCCCAGATGAAATGAGACACATTCTAATGACATCCTAACTTAACATTTTACCTGTTGTTACTAACAGTCCGTGTTAATTATAATTAGATCACAGATTACATTAAATAATGGCGTTATTAACTTACATTTTAAATAAGGTAATGGAAAGAATAATTAGAACAAGACTTGTAAAATATTTTAAGAGAAGGTTCGTAAACCAGAAAACGCACGGGTTTAGAGACAGTAAATTCTGTCCCACAAACCTGCTGGCGTTCCAAGCCAAGATAAAACGCATGAGAGACAGAGAGACGGACGAAGTTCACATTCTTGACAAGGTTTCTCACAAGAGGCTGGGGCTAAGAGCTTGGAGCAGGTATTCATAACAGAATTGGCTTGCCATGGGTTCGAGACCAACCAGTTCTGTGATTGGCTTACAGTTGTGTTATTACTATTTCGTGAGTCAGGAAAGGTATTACGGTGGAGTAAAGAATAATTGATGAGAGGAAAGGAAGCATAAGAAGTGGGGTCCAAGAAGTAACACAAATCCTTCACTTTCATTACGCAGCTCAGTTGAAAAATAAACACATAAGCAGTATAATGTGATCCTTTATTGACAACGTTTCGCCCACGCAGTGGGCTTTATCTAGTCACAGACAGATCTGTGACTCGATAAAGCCCACTGCGTGGGCGAAACGTTGTCAATAAAGGATCACATTATACTGCTTATGTGTTTATTTTTCCATTGTGTCGGTATTTTATACCATTTATTTCCAACGCAGCTCAGTTATTGTCTCCACACTGCAGAATAATTATAAATTGGATAACATACAGAGAAGGAGGAGAAAATTGCAGCAATCTTCAGTATAAGTAATGTTTACTGTAAAGATAACTTGAGACCAGAACCTACTCCCTTGAAAAACACACAATGAGGGGAAAATATGACTGAAGTATACAGGTAGAATACAAGTATAAACGAGACGAAAATAGGATATTGACAGGGGTTTAGCCAAGAAAGAATTACAATGAAAAGAATGTGGGTAAATAATAATTACTAACATGTGACCAGGCTCGGCAACGATGCGAGAAATGTAATTTGAAACACGCCAGTCACATTAAAAATAATTATGTAATCAACATGTTTTTCTCTGGTATTAATGTAAAGATTCATAAATTAGACGATGTTGCGTGAGGTCAAGGTCATGATGGGTGTCCAGAAATGTTGACACTGCCAGAACTGCACCAGACACCAGCATGTTGCTGGCACCACTGTCAGAACTGCACCAGACACCAGCATGTTGCTGGCACCACTGCCAGAACTGCACCAGACACCAGCATGTTGCTGGCACCACTGCCAGAACTGCACCAGACACCAGCATGTTGCTGGCACCACTGCCAGAACTGCACCAGACACCAGCATGTTGCTGGCACCACTGCCAGAACTGCACCAGACACCACCTGTTGCTGGCACTACTGCCAGAACTGCACCAGACACCAGCATGTTGCTGGCACCACTGCCAGAACTGCACCAGACACCAGCATGTTGCTGGCACCACTGCCAGAACTGCACCAGACACCAGCATGTTGCTGGCACCACTGCCAGAACTGCACCAGACACCAGCATGTTGCTGGCACCACTGCCAGAACTGCACCAGACACCACATGTTGCTGGCACCACTGCCAGAACTGCACCAGACACCAGCATGTTGCTGGCACCACTGCCAGAACTGCACCAGACACCACATGTTGCTGGCACCACTGCCAGAACTGCACCAGACACCAGCATGTTGCTGGTACCACTGCCAGAACTGCACCAGACACCACATGTTGCTGGCACCACTGCCAGAACTGCCCCAGACGCCACATGTTGCTGGCACTACACATATGTCATCCTTTTCCGCATTCAGAAATATTATGGTTTTTATTATTAGTGAGAAATATTATCTTTCCCACACTGCGCAGACACAGTTTTCAGAGTACACTGTAAGTCTTTCAGTACATTAGCTAACTGGAGGACCATCAGACAAAAGCCAGTAATGTAACGTATATAATCCAATGCCTTAAGACACCTGTTGTCCATGTTCACCCATCAGTAAAATGGGTACCTGGGTGTTAGTGGACTGGTGTGGGTCGCATCCTGGGACGAAACTGACCTAATTTGCGGGAAATGCTCAGCATAACAAGTGGCTTTCCATATTGTAGTATGCCATTGATGTCATCTATGGTCTGTATACCTTGTACATGCACTTGTAGTAAATATAGATATTATTATATTATTATTTATCATGTCTCACAATATATTGTCTTGTGAGGTGGGCAGAAGAAACTTGGTTGAGGTGGCCAAGCAGTGAGCCCAGTTCACTGCCAGTCTTCACCAGGTAACTATTTTACCTTTAATAAGATAAAATATGGGAATAATTGTAGCAAATATCCGCAAGTGAGTGAAACCTGGTGGAAAGTAAGCTATGAAATACTGTGTCACTTTGAACATTGCTCACACTTGACACTCTCGCTCATCCAGCCTCCATGGGGAGGGTTGCTGATGTTGTTTTTACTTGGTGTCCAATGTGGTGATTGTGGTGTGAAGGAACAATGGTTGTAGTGTCTGACGAGGTGTGGAAAGGCTGAGGATGGCGAGAGTGAAGAGTCTGGTGGTGACCAGAGTCACCAGGTGTGGTGGTGTGGGTGTCCCAGCAGTAGGGAAAGCCTCCCATAAGCCTGGTTCCCCACGCCCACACCAGCAGTAAACGCACCAAAACTGGACCTCCCGAGTCCATATATGATATTACACACAACTGTAGTAAGAGTACTAAATTTTGGTAATGATGGACGCTGCAGGTGGCATGATACACTGAGTAAATATCTGGCTTTCTTGGCGGACACTTGACTCGGTGGACACTTAGCTCATTTGATGGACACTTGACTCAGTTGGTGGACACCTGACTCACTAGATGGACCCTTGACTTCCCGGTGTACACTAAGAATAATGGATCGTGATGGTGACGCCCTGGTAAACACTCGACAATAAACTTAGCAAGAAAGATTAATGATGCTAATATAAAGCGAGCGACATAATTTATGGATTATTTAGAGCCTCCGAGAAAACCGCATTTATTTTATTCATATCGGGGAGAAGAAAGAGGAGGGGGCGAAGAGAGAGAGAGACAGAGAGAGAGACAGACAGACAGACAGACAGAGGCAGAGAATAGGAAAGGCAATTACCAGAAAACTGAATTACATACCGAAGCTATCCCCTCAGAAGGACTGTTTACTTCTATCTTGAATAAAATCTATCTATTGTGAATGTTTACAGTAAGTTGTTTATCTTATTTTGTTATAATTTATTTTTCTATGTTTTCTTTTCATAAGGAGGAGGGGGTCCCTTCAAAAGCTCTTGGAGGGTTTTTAGGACCCTCAGAGAGCTTTTGAAGGGGCCCCCTCCTCCTTACGAAAAGAAAACATAGAAAAATAATTTTTTATTGAATATAAACAAATAATTTAAAATATATTATTATAATCAAGGGGAAGCGCTAAACCCGTTGGATTATACAGCACCTAGGGGGGAGGATGTGGACGGTATTCAGGCTTAATTCAGGGAACTGGTGCACAGATCTAATTCCCTAAATCTTGCATCTCACCAGCACCAAGGAACCTCCCTTGAGGGGCCTAGTATGTACAGAAAGATCTGAGCACAGATACAATTCCCTAGATCAAGAGCCCCTCACCAGCATCAAGGAACCTCCCTTGAGGGACCTAGTATGTACAGAAAGATCTGAGTGCCGATGTTATGGCAAGGCGCATAGGAATAGATGGAGTGTAATGGGATGCTGGAGATAGCGTAATGAGGTCACAGATGGTCGTGGCAACAGTCACGACCATCTGTTACAATGCTTATGAAGGTGCACAGCTAACAGCTTAGGTAACTGAGTTAGCTGCCAGCAGTAGTAGTCAACTGGAAATCGGCAACAGAGTAGAAAGAACTAGGCAAGTTCCTCAATATGTTGCCGAGATAGTAGTTCTGTCCTCGTGGTATAGAAAAACAGAGTTCTCAAGTGAGGTTGTTGACTTGACCAGAAGTGGTGTAACAGCAGTGTCTCGCGATGATGCAGGAGCGACGATCAAAACAAAGGTGAAGGAACAACAGAGTTCCCAAGATGAAGCCTTTGACAAGATCGTGGACCTACACAGCAGAGTTCTCATAAAGTAGTAGACGGATAGACCAAAGGTGAAGGAACAACTGAGTTCCTAAGATTACAAATTCTTCCGTTTCTGATCTATTATTAGATCAATGCCGCTCGTCTCGTCTCGCATCTCGTGGGTGACCCTAACTATCAGGCAAGGCTGAGAAGAAAATAAAAAGGAAATTACTAACCGGACAAGGAGTCATTCACATGATATCCTGAAAGCCTTAAAAGAAAATGACTAAATTTTACCTTATAACGTAATTTTACCCAAGTCCGGACCAATGTTAAAAAAAACACTAACAAGAATATAACTCTTGTCTATGAAATTAAGAAAGCAAAAACTAAACATTAAATATTCAAGAGTAGAGATCTCTACTTACAGACTTGATGAGAGGAGGTCTCTTGTTTCCTCTCACCCGGTGGATGAGGAAGGGGGGGGTAAGGTAATTGCTCTCATACCCTCTTTCTGAACAGTCATACTACCAGTCATACTACCAGTCATGCTAACAGTCAATACTACCAGTCATACTTCCTCCTCCAGTCATTCAGTCTTCCACTCTTAATAAACTTTTCCCTCACAACTTGCCAAACATATAAAAACAAATTCAGAAACAACAAAAACATCTCAGTATTCACTAAACATGATATCACAAACTCCTAAGAGCTAATCTGAGTACATTGTCATTCATAACTGTAGACCTGACGTAAAGGGAGATGGTATAGCAGTATTGAATGTTATACAACAATGGCATACAGAGCATGCACTCTACACATACCAAAAAAAATAAACATGGGGAATACATACCTGCTCAGCTTACAGCTAAAAACATAAATGACCAATTTACAAAAAGATCTGTCTACGGATCTCCACATTCGAACGTAGGAACCTTTGTGACAGTATTACAGACCTAATGATGAACAATGAACTCTATAACATCACCTAATAAACGCTGATGACTTTAACATCACTCTTTTCTAGGCACCCCACAAGGGAGGTTCCTTGATGCTAGTGAGGGGCTCTTGATCTAGGGAATTAGGTCTGTGCTCCAGGTAGTTTCCCTGGGATCAGAAACATAGTGTTCTGAGCCAGAATTACCTCACATGAAGAGTTATAATGATTTAGTAGTGGTACTGAAGAGTTGTTCATGAATGTAAATAACTCTTTTTACCTTATTCCTGGTGTATATCCTTTATAATAATAAGGTATTATGTTCTTCATAGTATAATAATAAGGTATTAAAAGGACCCCCAATGAAAATAAGTTACTGACTTTTCTGGGTTATCCTGGGTTCTCTACACATATGCTGCTATGTATGATAATCTATGTAACTGTATTAGTGTATACCTGAATAAACTTACCATAATTACCAACAGAATGTTAGGCAAATGGACAGCTGCAACTAATGTGACATTTCACTGTGGCAACGGCTTGACAAAGCTCCTGGAGAGTGAAACGTTGCCACAATAAAATGTCACATTAGCTGCATCTGGGTCAATGTACTTAACAATTTTACACTAGTTAATGCTAAACCTGAGTTTTCTGTAAATTGCAAGAATACATTCGTTTTCTTTAATAATTTGCGTATGGATAACTCTGATAAATTTCTCACATTCTATTGAGGCATTTTTTCCTAAAATACACTGGTTAAGATCATTACTGAAAGTAAGACTAAGCTCTGGAGAGCCTAATATTACTGTTTTTTATACGTTCTCAGGAGGACTTATAAAAGACGACCAGGTCTTCTTGCAGCAGTGTTTTTCACTCAACTACCTAAAATCATACCTCACCAACAGAAGCCAATACGTGTACACAAATGGAGAGAACTCTTCCACACAACCAATTACAATCGGAGTCCCTCAAGGAAGTGTCCTGGGGCCACTCCTATTCCTCATTTACATAAATGACCTACCGAATGCATCACAACTACTCAAACCCATTTTATTTGCAGATGACACAACATATGTCTTCTCTCACCCAAATCCAGTTATACTGGCCAACACTGTTAATGCCGAATTACAGAAAATATCAACATGGATGACGACTAACAAGCTTACTCTCAATACTGACAAGACCTACTTCATACAGTTTGGAAGCAAAGTCACAAATGTTCCACTTAACATAACACTTAATGGTACACCCATCACAAGACTCACAGAGGGAAAATTCCTAGGAATCCACCTTGACAGTAGCCTTAAATTCCAAACACATATACAACAAATTTCCAAGAAAATCTCGAAGACAGTAGGCATATTATCAAAGATACGCTATTATGTACCTCAATCAGCTCTCCTTGCACTCTATCATTCACTTATCTACCCGTATCTCACCTATGGAATCTGTGCATGGGGATCAACAACGTTAAATCACCTTAGACCACTCATAACACAACAAAAGGCCGCAGTCAGAATGATAACAAATTCCCACTCTAGACAGCATACTCCACCAATATTCAAAAGTCTCAAACTACTCACCGTAAAGAACATTCATACTTACTCTTGTGCCTACTACATATATAAAACTTTACACTCTAATATAAACCCTCTGCTCAAAACTCTCCTCACCAACTTTAATAGGACCCATGACCACAACACACGACACAGATCACTTTTGATATACCCCGTGTTCATATCAACCTATGTAAAAATTCTATGCACATAAAGGGCCCCAGAATCTGGAATTCATTACCAGTAAATATTAAGATAATCTTGTCTGAAAATCAATTTAAGACTCAACTCAAAAACCACCTACTCACCCAAACCTAAATGATCATGCTATAAACTACTTTGAAAAATGCTCATTGTTACTTTCCTATACGATAATCTCAATTTTTAATAATATGTTACTATTATGTTACCCCTACTCATATTATAAGTTAATGTCAAAAATGCTCAATGTTATTTTCCTTAAGATAATCTCAATTCCATATTATCATTCAAGAATCTTAACACCTGTAACAATCTAAGATCTAATATCATTATATAATAAATTAAACAGTAAAATTTCATCATATTGTAATTTTGAAAATAATTTTTAACTAGAATAAACTCAATAAATTTCTCTAATATTAAGTACCTAGTTTTTAAGGACTAGAATAAGCTGCCCCTAATGCCATGGCATGTCAGTGGCTCTCCTTGCACTCAATTTACATTGTAACTTCCAATACCCATGTAACCTGCAATGAAATAAAATTTGTTTGTTTGTTTTGTTTTTTGTTTTTTGAAACCCTCTCTAAAAGTAGACACAGTCTAGCTTCTTCTTCTTGTAGGTTCGCCGGTATGTCCGGCCCGGGTCTTCTCCAAGTGGTGACCCGGCCCACAGTCTAGCGTACACACACCAGCTCTAATATTACTTGCTATTTTCACATTATAGGGCAGATTATTAACTATTTACTGAGAGCAATATTTATTCTGCATATATTTTAACACATCTGCAGTTTCTAACCAAATAAGGAATAATATATCTTTATTTCTTCAAATACATGTACATACAAGGTATGCAGTGGAACCCCTAGTCACGACCATGATTCGTTCCAGAACTCTGGTCGTGACCCGATTTTGTCGTGATCCGAACCAAATTTTCCCATTGGATTGTATGTAGATACGATTAATTCGTTCCAGACCCCTACGAACTGTATGTAAATATTGTTTTGTTAAGATTTTTAAGCACCAAAATAATTAATTATACCATAGAATGCACAGTGCAATAGTACACTAAATGTGAAAACCTTGAATAAAAGAGAAAACTAACATTGCATGAGTCCTTTCTAGACCCCTACGAACCGTTCGCTGTAAACAGTTTTTTTAAGAGTTTTAAGCACAGAAAAAAATCTAAGTTTGAAAAATCCTTATACAAAATAATGCACAGTTTAATAGAGAAAATACCTTAAATAACAGAGAAAAAAGCATACCGCATACAACCAGGAAAACTAACTTGGTATGAGTCGACTTGTGGCGTGAAGGAAGTCAGGAGGAAGATAAGTGGGGAGGAGGTCACTGTTTTGAGGGAGAGTCCGCCTCCGTGATGGAGGGACGTTCTCCTTCAGGTGTTTTCTCTCTTTTAGCTGGTGGACTAAACTTCACCATCAACCCATCTAATGTTACTTGTCTTTTCCTTCGCATCAAAACGTTATGGAAATGAGAGACGACGTTATCGTTCATCATGTTCAACACTCTGTTCGTAACAGTTTTGTCAAGGTATGTGCTGATGCTCGCATCAGGAGTGAGATGTCTTGTTGTACTGTGCACATGATGATCATATCATTGATGGCTCAGTGGTCTAAGGCGTCTTGGAATTTTTGCGGGTGTGGGAGGCGTGCTGAAATATCGGGGGTTCGATCCCCGGCTAGTCGCAGTATTGATATATGTATTAAGCAAGCTTTTGCCAAAAAAATATTTACACACTGATAGCTATTTTTTTTTCATTAACGATATAATTTTTCGACTAAAATTAACTTAGAAATCTCACCCAACCTCCCTAAAATTAACGCTATTTTTTTAGCAATATATACGTATATATATATATATATATATATATATATATATATATATATATATATATATATATATATATATATATATATATATATATATATATTTTTTTTTTTTTTTTTTTTTTTTTTTATTAACACATCGGCCGAATCCCACCAAGGCATAGTGGCCCGAAAAAGAAAAACTTTCATTATCGTTCACTCCATCACTGTCTTGGCAGAGGGGTGCTTTACACTACAGTTATAAAACTGCAACATTAACACCCCTCCTTCAGAGTGCAGACACTGTACTTCCCATCTCCAGGACTCAAGTCCGGCCTGCCGGTTTCCCTGAATCCCTTCATAAATGTTACTTTGCTCACACTCCAACAGCACGTCAAGTATTAAAAACCATTTGTCTCCATTCACTCCTATCAAATACGCTCACGCATGCTTACTGTAAATCCAAGCCCCTCGCACACAAAACCTCCTTTACCCCCTCCCTCCAACCTTTCCTAGGCCGACCCCTACCCCGCCTTCCCTCCACTACAGATTTATACACTCTCGAAGTCATTCTGTTTTGTTCCATTCTCTCTACATGTTCGAACCACCTCAACAACCCCTCCTCAGCCCTCTGGATAATAGTTTTGGTAATCCCACACCTCCTCCTAATTTCCAAACTCCGAATTCTCTGCATTATATTCACACCACACATTGACCTCAGACATGACATCTCCACTGCCTCCAGCCTTCTCCTCGTTGCAACATTCATTACCCATGCTTCATACTCTCATACATTCCCCTCTTACTTCCATGGACAAAGTTCTTTGTCTCGGCAGACTCTGAAGTACACCACTCACCATTTTCTTCCTCATCAATTCAATGATTCACCTCATCCTTCATAGACCCATCTGCTGACATGTCCACTCCCAAATATCTGAATACATTCACCAATCTTTCGTCACCTAATCTTTTTGTTATCCTCATCACCTTACTCTTTCCTATATTCACTTTCAATTTTCTTCTTTTACATACCCTACCAAATTCATCCACCAACCTCTGCAACTTCTCTTCAGAATCTCCCAAAAGCACAGTGTCATCAGCAAAAAGCAACTGTGACAACTCCCACTTTGAATTTGATTCTTTGTCTTTTAACCCCACACCTCTTGCCAAGACCCTCGCATTCACTTCTCTTACAAACCCATCTATAAATATATTGAACAACCACGGTGACATCACACATCCTTGTCTAAGGCCCACTTTTACTGGGAAATAATCTCCCTCTCTCCTACACACTCTAACCTGAACCTCACTATCCTCATAAAAGCTCTTCACTGCTTTCAGTAACCTACCTCCTATTCCATACACCTGCAACATCTGCCACATTGCCCCCCTATCCACCCTATCATACGCCTTTTCCAAATCCATAAATGCCACAAAAACCTATCTACCCTTATCTAAATACTGTTCACCTATATGTTTCACTGTAAACACTTGGTCTACACGCCCTCTACCTTTCCTAAAGCTCCCTTGTTCATCTGCTATCCCGCTCTCTGTCTTACTCTTAATTCTTTCAATAATAACTCTACCATACACTTTACCTTTGCCTTTATACAAAGGAACAATACACGCTCTCTGCCTGTCCCTAGGTACCTTACCCACTTTCATACATTTATTAAATAATAGTACCAATCACTCCAAAACTATATCACCACCTGCTTTTAACATTTCTATCTTTATCCCATCAATCCCAGCTGCCTTACCCCCTTTCATTCTACCCACTGCCTCACGAACTTCCCCCACACTCACAATTGGCTCTTCCACACTCCTACAAGATGTTATTCCTCCTTGCCCTATACACGAAATCACAGCTTCCCTGTCTTTATCAACATTTAACAACTCCTCAAAATATTCCCTCCATCTTCCCGATACCTCTAACTCTCCATTTAATAACTCTCAACTCATATTTTTAACTGTCAAATCCATTTGTTCCCTAGGCTTCCTCAACTTATTAATCTCACTCCAAAACTTTTTCTTATTTTCAACAAAATTTGTTGATAACATCTCACCACTCTCTCTCTCTCTCTCTCTCTCTCTCTCTCTCTCTCTCTCTCTCTCTCTCTCTCTCTCTTTATATATATATATATATATATATATATATATATATATATATATATATATATATATATATATATATATATATATATATGAAAATATATATGAATATATATGATGGGGTCCACCTCTGGTGTAAATTGTGGGACCCATAGCCTCGGAGAAGTGGATAAAAAGGCTTCAAGGAAGAATATTTAGATTTCTTTCTGAAGCCCTTTGAATATTCCTCTTTCCCTACCACCCCATCTTTTCATTGTGTATAAACTTTATTTCAAGACAAAATACATTGACAAAATATATTGACAAGAATACAATTGGGAATAAAACAACATAGATAACAACTTAGAGCTATATGTCAAATACTTCGTCCAGTTTCCCCGGCAGTGGGCCGCATGCCCAGAATGCTGCAGGCATTTGCCCTCTGGATCGCAACACTGAGTCTCTGAAAGAGGAAGCTGGTTTCCCTGTGGTCCTTGGTTTCTATGATGAGTTTTTCACCCAGCTCTTTGAGAAACTTTTGTGCACTCTTGCCCCATGCTCCAAGGGTCTCCGACCCTATTGGGATGAAGTTATAGCGAGTCTTCTGGGTTTTCCTGTGGCTAGCAGCTCCACCCCCTTCAGCTACGGAGTATGGCAAGTAGGTGTCTGTCATTGTTGCAGCACAGGTGTAGTCCAAAGCAATCTGCTTACCATCCTTCCAGGGTAGCATAGTGGCTCCATCAGGACGCTTTTGACTTCCGTCAGACCTCTGCACTTGGGGTTCCCGTTGAGCTGGGCAACGGGCTGTGGCGAGGCTTCTCTTTATGATGTCATTGACTTCCTCATGTCTAGCATACTTCCCTTCTGATGTGTGACACACGAGACCATGAAGTCCGAATTGATCAGCCGTCGCCCTGCCGCAAATACACCTATGTTCGTTGAGTATGGTGGCAGCTAGGCGAAGAGCAACACGAATCCGAATGGCCTGTGGGTCGAGTCGAGTCCCCAGAGAGGAATTGGGAACAGCTAGAAGGAAATCTCCTGAGTGTGGTGCCTTCACCGCTAGGAGACGTTTTTTGTCCTTTCCTGAAGCGTTGGTGAGCATTGTGTTGGCATTTTTTTCCATTATCGGTTTGTCCCAGTGGGACTGTTTGTGCTCTTTGGGAGGAGCTGGTCTACTGGAGGAGTCTGCAAGGATGTCCCACCGCACGGCTGCTTCAATGAACGTGTGGTCTTGAGCTCCCACCACACCTCTCAAGCTTTCGGGGACAATCTTCTTGACTAATCCACAGGAAGCCAAACACGATGACAGAAATGCAGGTAAAGCTATCTGCGTTGCTTTGCGCACCCCTATACCTCCCAGTCGCACTGGGAGGGTTGCCTGCTCCCATTGCCGATTCTCTAGTGACAGATTCAGTGCCTTCTTAAAGGTTGATCTCAGGTGTGCGTCATACTCGTGAAGTGTTGGGTTGTCAAAAGAGGGTGCACACCTCAAGAAGTAAGTGAGTCTTGGCATAGTATATATATATATATATATATATATATATGCAAAAAGATCACAGTAAACAGGTGATATCAAAATATGCAAGACAACCACTATGAAAAAATAGAGGAATTCCAAGCGCTTTCGTGACTACTCACATTATCAAGGAACTATAACAGGAAACGTGACAAGAAGGGCTTATATAAGGGGCAAGACTACACCTCACAGTCACATCACACTAACAAAGACTACACCTCACAGTAGCGTAACATCGCACGACTCTGTGAAGAGGAACATATGTTTCACTAAAAGGTACACGAATGTTTGCTATATAAGAAATCACTCTCCTCTCTTTCTGTAGTTTCATTCATTAGGTACCATTTAGCATTCTTCTTGAACTGGCTCATGCTAAGACAGGCTTTGACATACGTAGGCAATCCGTTTCACTTTATTGTTGTACATTAAAAGGTGCTTGAAGCCTCACCACTGACTATAGGTACTACAAAATTGTGTTCATTTTCCCCTAGTGCCATTGTGGTTACGGTTCCCAGCCTTGACAAGCTTGGTAGCAAGATGTTCTGGACACTGGTTGTGAGTAATTTAACTTCATTGCATTCAGCATATCCAGTAACTCATCCTGGCCTACATGAATCTCACCATTATGTTCTGAGGGATTTGTAGTCTTTCATTTTTTGATAGCGTATCATGAAGAATAAGAAAAATCTGTATGACATTGTATAAGAACTAGACATCGGGTCCTGCGAGCCTCAGTAGGTAGACACTGTGCTTGCCTGTCATTATATTTTTTTTACTGTATTATTTCCTATAAATTCCCCTGAATTTATAGGAAATTCCCAGAATTTATAGGGAATTCCCAGATATTTTGCTGAAGACACTGAAATGGTGAGTTTTCCATTATACTGGACATTAAAAGTATTTACCCTTTTCGGTTTACTTTTCGTGCTAAAGAGAACGTATAGCTTCTGTTGTCCCAAGGTGTAGTGATAGTTTGTTGTTTACTAACCATTTGCCGCAGGACTAGTTCTAGTGAGCATTAGTTATATCTTGTTGGGTCTTTACAGGAGACTAACAGAACACTGTCGTCTGCATATAACAGAATCTTACACTTGAGACTGATAGGCATGTCATTCACATAACATAAATGTAGTTAAGGAGTCAGAATACTTCTTTGGAGAACTCATGCTATTGGCAGGGGTTCTGATTCTGTATTGTTGATCTGACAACCAGTAACTAACCGCCGCCCATACAGTAAAAGACGATATCTGAAGAAGATACATAGCTGG
Source organism: Cherax destructor (assembly GCA_009830355.1). Classification (NCBI taxonomy): domain Eukaryota; kingdom Metazoa; phylum Arthropoda; class Malacostraca; order Decapoda; family Parastacidae; genus Cherax; species Cherax destructor. Next base: position 61,699 of record WNWK01004721.1, read on the forward strand.
AGTTGAATGTTAAAATCTATGTGACGATGGCAGCCAGAAACTACAACAAAAGTAGAAATAGGAAGAGAAGCAGTGTGAGTGATGACTGCAAGAAGTGCAAATATCTCTGTGGTGAAAATATTCGTAATATCCGTTAAGTATCTCTGATCAAACAAAGTGGAAAAAGCAGCTTTATATCCGACACCATAAGACGATTTAGAATCATGAACGGTAGATTTACAAGGAGATTTAGATTGAAAGACGCTCGGAAATAGGTGTGGCTCACTAACATGCGCAGAGTGACATCCTGATGCATTATCCCATAATGCTCTGCATATAAGGGGCTTTTGGCATGTACACCCCATTATTACAACTATTTGTACATCTTTGTATCATGTCACAATAAACTATTATTATTATTGAGTCAATTAATTCCACACCAGCAATGTCAAAAACTGGAGCTGCTTCGGGAGAGCATTTGTCTGTGTTAATTTTCTCACCATTTTAAATACCGGAATTTTAGGAGTGGCGGCATTTACATTGGAGACATAGGCACGCCAACAAAGGCTCTGAGATGCTTGATCAGGCGTCTAATCTTTTGTCTTTGGAATTTAAACAGATGGTAACGGTAAGATTATTTTGACACTGGTCCCAGGTGACGCGTTTCAGTCGGATGGGTATATGCCCTAGTTTAATTTTTATTTGAACTCGTATGATACTGATTCCGGTAGCTGAACGAAGAATAATTAAAGTAATAACTTATCAGTGGAAGAGGTGTCTGTGATGGGAGATAACACGATGTATAGCATGGAAAGAGACCAGTTTATTTACTCTCACTGAGAGCACCGATGAGGACAGATTCTGCAAAGAGAAGTAAGAATGATGGGAAAATTGTGGCTATCATGACCTGTCACTGGCAGCAGTAAAGCTGACAGCTGTTGCAATGAGAATTACGAATACACAGATAAACCGCAGACACAAGAATGAAAATTATGACAATATTTCAGTCCAACTAAGATCGCAGAGGAAAGAGAGCCAGTCTATATATACGAGAGGGGGCGGAGCAGGGAGAAGAATGACGAGAGATGCAGTATAATGGAGTAGTGGTAGAGGTAGTGGTAGAAGTAGTAATAGTCGTAAGTAGGGCAATAGTGACAGAGATGTCATTAAGAAAGGAGTTGTGGTACCTAAGCAAGAGTCAGAGAGAGTGATGTTATGATAATTTTAACAATACTCCATGAACGTCTAGCGCCATGATGTTGAGCAAATAGAAACGTCAGTAGACGAAATAGTATGAATTCGAGGGTTTAAAAAAATTTAACTATCTATTAGTTTTCCAATATATATTTTAATATTATTAAGTAAAATTATAATGAGAAAATTTTATTATTTTTGTGAAAGATTAATTATTTTGATAGTTTTATTATATATCCCATACTCATGGAGTTGATAGTCACCACATGCCCATAGTGTGGGTGATAGTCACTACATGCCCATAGTGTGGGTGGTAGACACTGCATGTCCATATTGTAGGTGGTAGTAACCACATGCCCATAGTGTGGGTGGTAGTAACCACATGCACATAGTGTGGGTGGTAGTAACCACATGCACATAGTGTGGGTGGTAGTAACCACATGCACATAGTGTGGGTGGTAGTAACCACATGCCCATAGTGTGGGTGGTAGTAACCACATGCCCATAGTGTGGGTGGTAGTCACTACATGCCCATAGTGTGGGTGGTAGTCACTGCATGCCCATAGTGTGGGTCCTAGTCACTACATGCCCATAGTGTGGGTGATAGTCACTACATGCCCATAGTGTGGGTTGTAGACACTGCATGTCCATAGTGTAGGTGGTAGTAACCACATGCCCATAGTGTGGGTGGTAGTCACTGCATGCCCATAGTGTGGGTGGTAGTAACCACATGCACATAGTGTGGGTGGTAGTAACCACATGCCCATAGTGTGGGTGGTAGTCACTACATGCCCATAGTGTGGGTCGTAATTAAGAAGTACTGCATAGTAATTAGCGTGTAGTGATTAGTATTAAGAATATAGCATAGTAATTAAGCTTCCGTGATCATAATTAATAAGTACAACACTGTAATTAATCTGCCGTGATCATTGTTTTTTGAAGTGTATATTTGTGTAACAGTGAGGAGTGTTGGGACTCAGGAGAGGTAAACACCTCACTGACACAAGGGTAACTAGCAGCCTGACACCTTGTGACGAGTACAAACACTATGTAAGTAGTGATATTGAGGGTGTAAACTCAGTTGTGATGTGGCAGTGGAGTGAGAAGTGAGTTATGAGGGAGGGTGTGTTTTGGCTGGGTGCTATACCGTGTACAAACATATTGTTGTGTTAACACATGCATGGATATACTGATCGGGGTGTTGAATATGCTCCCTCTGCTGGCCTGTGGTTCGTACTAGCTACTAGCAGCTTGTATGATCTGTGTGGCCAGCAGTAACAGTTTGGTTAATCAGGCCTTGATCCACCGGGAGGCCTGGTAATGGACTGCTCTGCGTTGACCTTCTGAACGACCTCCAGGTAGGTAAGGTAGAAATTAAAATTGCGAGGAATAGCTGTAGCCTTTATGAGATCAGTTCAGACGTTGTATTACAAGTATCTGTGGGTATGTTAGGGTGTTTCTACTCCCATCTACAGGACGTCCCGACACCACGGTGTGGGCGGGAGTCGAGGCGCGCCCACGGTGTGGGCGGGAGTCGAGGCGCGCCCACGGTGTGGGCGGGAGTCGAGGCGCGCCCACGGTGTGGGCGGGAGTCGAGGCGCGCCCACGGTGTGGGCGGGAGTCGAGGCGCGCCCACGGTGTGGGCGGGAGTCGAGGCGCGCCCACGGTGTGGGCGGGAGTCGAGGCGCGCCCACGGTGTGGGCGGAGTCGAGGCGCGCCCACGGTGTGGGGAGGAGTCGAGCGCCCACGGTGTGGGCGAGTCGGCGCCCACGGTGTGGGCGGAGTCGAGCGCGCCCACGGTGTGGGCGGGAGTCGGGGCGCGCCCACGGTGTGGGCGGGAGTCGAGGCGCCCACGGTGTGGGCGGGAGTCGAGCGCGCCCACGGTGTGGGCGGGAGTCGAGCGCGCCCACGGTGTGGGCGGGAGTCGAGGCGCCCACGGTGTGGGCGGGAGTCGAGGCGCGCCCACGGTGTGGGCGGGAGTCGAGGCGCGCCCACGGTGTGGGCGGAGTCGAGGCGCCCACGGTGTGGGCGGAGTCGAGGCGCCCACGGTGTGGGCGGGAGTCGAGCGCGCCCACGGTGTGGGCGGGAGTCGAGGCGCCCACGGTGTGGGCGGGAGTCGAGGCGCGCCCACGGTGTGGGCGGAGTCGAGGCGCGCCCACGGTGTGGGCGGGAGTCGAGGCGGCCCACGGTGTGGGCGGGAGTCGAGGCGCGCCCACGGTGTGGGCGGGAGTCGAGGCGCGCCCACGGTGTGGGCGGGAGTCGAGGCGCGCCCACGGTGTGGGCGGGAGTCGAGGCGCGCCCACGGTGTGGGCGGGAGTCGAGGCGCGCCCACGGTGTGGGCGGGAGTCGAGGCGCGCCCACGGTGTGGGCGGGAGTCGAGGCGCGCCCACGGTGTGGGCGGGAGTCGAGGCGCGCCCTCGGTGTGGGCGGGAGTCGAGGCGCGCCCACGGTGTGGGCGGGAGTCGAGGCGCGCCCACGGTGTGGGCGGGAGTCGAGGCGCGCCCACAGTATAGCTACTCAATTATTTAATTATATTGTATCATAATTATATGAACACTAAGTTTACTAACCGGGTTTCAGGGGAAATGATGTGATGTAACCCCAGAGGCTGAGTGCTAATACTTCACAAACCTAAGTGGCCACCTCATCTTAATATAATTATAGTCACCTCAGAGACGCCCATGACTATGGGAAGTATGGTAGGCAACAAGTAATCCGGGTCTTATGGTTTTCTGACTGTCCTTGTGCTTCCATAGACGACGATATTCTCCCATGTATATTAATCACTGATTCGTGTTTTATTCCAAAATATTTATAAACACTGGTCCATGCTCTTTAATTCTAGCATTTATAAACACTGGTCCTTGCTCTTTAATTCTAGTATTTATAAACACTGGTCCTTGCTCTTTAATTCTAGTATTTATAAACATTGGTCCATGCTCTTTAATTCCAGTATTTATAAACATTGGTCCATGCTCTTTAATTCCAGTATTTATAAACACTGGTCCATGCTCTTTAATTCCAGTATTTATAAACACTGGTCCATGCTCTTTAATTCCAGTATTTATAAACACTGGTCCATGCTCTTCAATTCCAGTATTGATAAACACTGAATCCGTGATCTTTTATTCCAAGTATTTATAAACACTATATCGGTTTTGTTTTATTTGTCCAGTTTGACTAATATATACAACTAAAGAAATTGTTTACCTAAGAATAACATATTTCCAGGTAACACTGGTAATAACTATTATTAGAATTTGTTAGACTAACAATGATTATTAATTAAATATCACCTAAACAACTGACATAAATTGTTCCGTAAACAGCTATAAATAATTCATTATTTTAAGAAGAGTCAGTAACAAAACCTACTTAATGAATACAAGGTAATACCTATATAAGCAAGGTTATTATGTGCCAGCGACTTGCAGTGCTAATTAGAAGGTGGAGGGAGGCGCGGGGAAAGGGATCGGCGTTTCATCTCAGAATTTCTCACAACTTACACATGCTGTAGCAGTAGTAGCCAGAAGTCCATGTTGTAGGTGATATTCATCACATTTTCATGATGAGTAAGGGGAAGAGGGAGGAGGGAAAGTAATCATCACATGCTCATTATGTGGGTGGTAAACACAAGGACATATTTTGATTCTAATGGGTTAGTACTACGTAAAAATTGAGGTGGATTGGGTGAGATAAAAGCCAAACTACTCCTGTGCATGATACAAATTTTAAATTTTTATCCTTTTTAAGGGTGACTCCTTGTCGTGGTAAAGAGACTCTTGGTCTGAGGAATTGGACCTTTTGGTCTTTTTCCTCAGGCCGAACCTAATTACCCCCAATCCCCCCTTCCCTATCACTCCTTATTCCCTATCCTCCCCTCCCTCCCTTTTCCCCGTCCCATTTGTAGCCTCTGGGATCCTTCCCTCTGGCATTACAGTTTCTAGGTAGGGGGAAGTGTGCCGGGGTTCATCCCATTCCCTGGGGTTTCTCGGGAGTGGTGGTTTTCCATAGAATCTGGATCATCTGGAGGCGCCCTGCCTTCTTTCCGAATTTCCAGGAGGTTGGGTGGGGTGTGTCTCCAGAGGCTGCCTGTCGGTTCTGGGAGGTGGCAGCCGAAGGAGGTATGCTTTGTGGTGGGTGTCGAATCGCCCTCTCTTTTGTCTTCCGAGGTGGCTCAGTGGATGTGAGGTTGCTATCCCAGAGCGCTGTCTTACTGGCATGAAGGGTAGGATGTGGCACGAGTTCCACGCTGCATCTGCACTGCTGGCGGTGTCGAGGTCCTCATGGATGAGGGGGGAACTTACGCATCTTTCATGCCTTCTAGTAACTGTCCCTCTGCTGTCCCTCTTACTGTTTTTTCTTTCCTTCATTCTTTTTTTCTTTAAAATTATAATAAGAAAGAAGTAACACCATCATGGAGTCTTTGTTCTGTGACCCCTTTCTCCTCCCAGGCCCCTTTTTGTTACCACATCCTGTTCTGACCCAGCTTCGTTATTGGATCATTCTCCAGACTTTACCCATTTCCCTGTACTTCCTGCTGGTGAAGCTTTGTTGCCTGCTCCAGGTGCCGAGGCTCTACCCATTTCTTCTAATGCCTCTGCCCCTCGTATGTCTTTAACTATGCATCTGGCTTCCCCAAATATGATGTGGCGGCCTCTCCTGCAACTCTTTATAGCCTTGATCCCATCCATCACCAGGGATTACGTTTATGCCTCGGTGCTTTTCGCTATTCACCTGTTGAGAGCCTCTATGCAGAGGCAAATATTCCATCCTTGATTGATCGCTGTGATGCTCATTGCCTCCACTATTTTGTTCTCTCTCATGACCTCAGCAATCCTTCCATATATAGGATGGTAACGGATGTTAGTAGAAGTTCCTTATTTGTTCACCGATCCTATTTACTCCATCCCATTTCTCTTCATCTACATTCGCTCTTTTCTTCTCTTCAGTTGCCACCTTTCTATGTTCATGTAGCATCTAACTTTCCCTTTTCCCTTGGGAAGTTCGGACGGTTTGTGTGTCTTCTTCCCCACTGCCATGCGCAAAACCCAAAATACCTGCGGTTGCTTCTCGCTCTCTTTATCTTAATCACTTTATGTCTCATTCTCATGCCTTCACAGTGTACACAGATGGTTCCAAGTCTTCTGATGGTATCGGATTTGCAGCATTGTTTATAGACAGCGTCGCAGGAAGGCACTTATTAGCCTCGGCTAGCATTTTACGGCTGAATTGTATGCCATTCTCGTAGCACTTATCCGTATTTCATCTATGCCTGTGTCGCTATTTGTAGTAGTTTCAGTCTCCCTTAGTGCTTTGTAGGCTATACGAAAATTGGATTCACCTCATCCCCAGGTTCTTCTTATCCAACTTTGGTTATGCGGTATCTCTAGCAAACACAAAGATATTGTTTTTTGCTGAGTCCTCGGACAGTAGTACATGATCTCATAGTTTCGTATAGATGTGTTCCATTCACAGACTATTTTTCTGTGATTTCTATCCACCTTCGCAACCGTTGGCAACAACGATGGTCTGATCTGCTACATAAATTGCTTTATATTAAACCAAGTTAAGCAACCTATTTTGGTGTCATCAGCAAACTTGCTTATGCCACTATTTATTCCCTCATCAATGTCGTTTATATAAATTGTGAACAAAAAAGGGCCCAACACTGACCCCTGTGGAACACCACTCGTGACGCGTCCCCACTCTTTCTCCCCATTGATGCAAACTCTGCTGCCTATATGTCAACCACACCTCTACCTAAGAAAAAAATTCTCCTATTTCGTGTCCTGTAGCTCGATTGCTAGCACACTTAGCTCTCACACTGAGGTCCGGAATTCGAATCTCATGTAAGGCTGGAAAACATTAGGACGTGTTTCCATAAGATCTGCTGTCCCTGTTTACCCATCAGTGTAAAATGGGTACTTGGGTGTTAGTCGGCTGCTGTGGGTCGCATCCTGGGAGACAAAACTGACCTAATTTGCCGGAAATGCTCTGCATAACAATCGGCTTTCTATATGGTAGTATGTCATTGATGTCAGCTAGGCCTGTGCACCTTGTACATGTTGTTAAATTAGACACATATGCAACACTTGGGTATCTTTATTGAGGAAACGTTTCGCCACACAGTGGCTTCATCAGTCCAATACAAGAAGAAATAGTAATAAAAGGAAGTTGGTAATCATCCCCGGCCTGGAGCGATGGTAGTATTTGAAGCAAAAAAGAGGTTTAGGACAGGTGGTCCATAGTGGTATCATCCACTAGTCGAAGTAAGTCCTTGTCAAAGGACAAGGACTTGATACAAAGGGATTCCTTTGGACAAGGACTTACTTCGACTAGTGGATGATACCACTATGACCCCGCCTCCTCCTGCTTCATCTCACCTGTCTACAGTATATAAGCAACTTCTATTTGCCTTATATTGTATTTACTTCAAGATTGATGGACTGAACACATCGACTCCAGGCCGAGGACTGATTACCTCAAACTCCTCCTTTATTACTACTTTCTTCTTTGTATTGACTGATGAAGCCACTGTGTGGCGAAACGTTTCCTCAATAAAGATACCCAAGTGTTGCATATGTGTCTAATTTAACAACTTGTCGGTTCTCTGAACCATTCATCTACACCTTGTACATGTACTTGTAGAAATATAGATATTATCAATAGCCTCTGATGTGGAACTCTATCAAAAGCCTTACTGAAGTCCAAATACATAATATCATATTCATTACCATGATCTACCTCCTTAAATACCTTGGTGAAAAGTTAGTTCGTAAGGCAGGAAAACCCCTTTGTAAAACCGTACTGAGATTCATTAATCAATTTATGGTTTTCAAGATGGCTACGAATTACCTCGGCAATTATTGATTCCATAAATTTTCCCACTATGGAGGTAAGGCTTATTGGTCTATAGTTCGAAGCTAAGGACCTGTCTCCTGCTTTGTAAATAGGTATTACATTTGCCAGTTTGTAGTGATATGTTGAACAGGTAGCCAAAAGGTTTGCTAAGCTCCTCTTTACATTCCTTTAAGACCCTAGCAAACAGTTCTTCATGGCCTGGGGATTTGTTCAGTTTTATTTTCTATTTGTCTGCGTCTCTTTAAGGGGGGCTTCTTGGTGCTGTGAAGAGGCTCTTGGTCTGAGGAATTAGACCTTCCTCAGACCGAACCTAATTACCCCCCAATCTCCCCTTCCCTATCCCATCCTTCCCATCCCCCCTTTCCTTTTCATCCTCCTCTCCCCATCCCTCTCCTATCCTTTTTCCTGTTTTCAGTCTTTGGGATTCTTCCCACAGGCCCTTTAGTTCCTGGGTAGGGGGAAGGTACCATGGTGGTGGTGGTGTAGTTCGCCGTGGAACCTGGATCACCTCAGGATGTCCCAGTCTTTCTCTGGTCTCCCAGGGGGTAGCTTTGGGTGTCTTTCGGGTGATAGGTGTATCTCTAGAAGCTGCCTTTCAGATTCCGGGGGGTGGTGGACAAAGGAGGTATGCTTTGTGGCGGGTATCCGGCCACCCTCTCTTATGTCCACCTTGGTGACCCAGACTGCTGGTTTACTGGCATGAAGGGGGTATGGCATGGGTTTCATGCCGCATCTACACTACTTGTGGTGCTGGGTCCTCTTGGGTGCGGAGAGGGATTTATGGCTCTTTCATTCCTCCTAGGAGCTATCCCTCCATTTTCCTCCCTTTTTTTTATTCCTTTTTTTTCTTTTTTTCGTTTTTTCTAAAAAAACAAAAGAAAGAAGTCACATAACCATGGAGTTCCAAATCCATGAAACAGCTCTCCCCGAGCGTTCTGCTACCGCACCTTCTTCCGACCCTACCTCATTATTTGACCACTCTTCAGACATTTCTAATGCCCCTGTACCTCCGCTGGTGCCATTTCGTCACCCACTCCAGGTACTGGGGTTCCACCTGACTCATTTGATACATCTGACCTCTACACTTCTTTGACGGTGCTTCCGGCTTCACCCTCTACAGTGCGGCGATTTTCGGATTACCCGCCCGTCTTGCATTGGATCAACTCCGATCCTACACCTAAAGGCCCAAGACCATTACCTGATGATACTCCTTCGCTTCCTTCTCATTCTTCCCTTGCACGCTATGTTTCAAAATACACAATGGACTAAGATTTTTACTCTGCGACCGACTTCTTCTCCTGGCTATGTTTCCAATCATAGTATTAGCAAGGTGCTCCAATGCTATGTTGGTCGAGATATATCCTTTCATGCTCTCAAGAGTAGTGCACGTATCGTCACAGTACACAATGCTAGCTAAGCACACTGATGTTATAGACGTTCTTTATTTGTTCGCTGCTCCTGTTTACTCCATCCCTTTTCTCTTCACCTACATTCGCTCTTGTCTTCAGTTATCACTTTTATATGTTCATGTAGCACCTATCTTTTCCCTACCCCATTCGGTAGTTCCGACAGTTCGTGTCTGTTCTTTCCCACTGCCACGTGCGAAAGCCCAACTGCCTACAGTGGCTTCTCGCTCTCTTTTTCTTAACCACTTCCGATCTCATTCTCATGCCATCACAGTGTACACCGATGGTTCCAAGTCTTCTGACGTCGTCGGATTCGCACCAGTGTTTCCGGACAGCGTCGTGCAAGGGCACTTATTATCTTCGGCTAGCATTTTTACAGCTGAATTGTATGCAATTCTCGTAGCACTTATCCGTATTGCATCTATGCCTGTGTCACCATTTGAGCTAGTTTCAGACTCCTTTAGTGCTTTACAAGCTATAAGAAAATTTGACACACCTCATCCCCTGGTTCTTCATATCCAACTTTGGTTATGCCGTATCTCTAGCAAGCAAAAAGATATTATTTTTAGTTGGGTCCCCAGTCATGTTGATGCAAAGGGCAATGAACTGCTGCGCGGTCAGCAGTACATGGCCTAGTTTCATATAGAGGTGTTCCATTCACAGACAATTTTGTTGTAATTGCTACCAACCTTTGCACCTGTTGGAAACAACGTTGGTCTGATCTGCTACATAAATTGCATTCTATTAAACTGTCTTCTTTTAATCAATGTCGAGGTTGGGAGACTACTGTTTTCGCATCGGCCACACTCTTCTTACTCACGGGTATCTCATGGAGAAGCGCCCTGTTCCATTCTGTGAGAATTGTCAGGTTCCAATTTCTGTTAGCTATATTCTGTTGGACTGCCCACTACTTTACCTTCCCTTCTTGCTGATGGACCATCCTTTAACCCAGACTCTCTCATTGACTTTTTGACAACAGATTTTTCTGCACAAACTCTGATGATGATGCCTCTAACACTCCTCACAACCCTTACTACCTCAATCTCTTGCTACCCAATACCCCTGCACCCTTCCCTGCCCTGCTGCGTTGTATGACCCTTGTAGGCTTAGCGCTTCTTTTTTATTATAATCAATTTGTCTGAGGACCATGTCACTAGTTACCCTAATCGTGCATAGTTTGTTATCGTCCTGTTCTACATAATTTATTAGTTATGGAATTTCGCTAGTATCTTCCTGCGTAAAAACTGAGAGGAAATAAGAGTTAAAAACTTCACACATTTTCTTATCACTCTCAGTGATCTGACCTGAGTTACTTTTGAGTGGGCCTATCTTGTCCCTAATATTCTATATACCTGAAAGAAACCTTTTGGGTTAATCTTCGAATCCCTTCCCACTTCAGCCTCATAATCTCTTTTAGCTTTTCTTATTCCCTTTTTAATTTCTCTCTTTAATTGAATACATTGATTTCTTAAATGCCCATCCCATTTGATACGCCTGTATTTGCCTCTCTTTTGACCAATGAGATGCTTTAGATTATTGTTTATCAATTTGGGATCATTTTTGGTTGATCTAATTTCCCTGCTTGGAGCATAAGTTGTCTGGGCAGCTAGAACTATACTCTGAAAAATGTCACATTGGCAACCAACACCACCTACCTGACCCATAGTCAGGTCGTTCCAGTTTAGCCCACCCAGATAATTTCTCAGTCCCGTGAAATCGGGAGAGAGACTTGATTGCAGTTATTTGGGTAATTCCATGATATATTGAAACTAAGTGATTAGTGATTCCTTGTTGGCAAGTACCAAGTCAAGCAGATTGTTTCATCTAGTTAGTTCTGTCACAAACTGTTTAAGAAGCAATCCTGAACCGTATAAAGACATAAAAATGAACCAAAACTAAGATCCTTGTCAGATAAGACCAAGAAAACTTGTACACGCCCTGTCTTACCACGAGACATGTGTAACCATGTACAAAACTATACGGAAACGAAGAGAAGAATCAGCTTACAGCTGCACACATATACTGAAACAATGTCAAGATAAAACATAAAGATATAGCTCTCTTATACAGTCACTTTCTAGAAATTTTAGATACTGGAATAGGGAAACGGTTATCGCAGAAACATCGTTCACTTTCATATAAAAGTATTGGTAAATAGTGTCATATAACATTGAATAATGGTACACAGAAAATAAAAAGAAACAATTGTAAAGGCATGACACTCTACTGGGCTCATTAAATAGGGATGAGCCTTGTAAAGTCCAAAACATAATTACATCAGTGACCCCGACCAGTTGTCACCTCACCTCCCTCGTCAAAATAAACTACGCAAATTAAAATACATAGATCCGACACAACCCAACATTAATACCGTAAATATTTCTATTGTAATTCCTGCACAAAATGACAACACAAATATTATGATAGTAGGTAAACATATTTTGTTCATAAGAAATTTTTTACATATAATTATAAATCAACACGTAAAATATGTTATTAATTGTAATATTTAACTTTAATAAATATCTGTATTGTTCTTAATAAACCTTTATCAGTTTCAAGACTGATATGCCTATGTAGCAGAAAATTCTGAGTTTGTAGGTCACTTTCTTGTCATAATATATTCCAAGTCCAAGACACAGTCAAAGTTTGTAGAGGATTGTGTTGCCTCCTATTTTCCACACTTTTCAGCTGTTATTTCCGCTTCAGACAATTAGGCTCCTTATGTTTCAAGATCCCAAAATGCTTGTCTGTGTGAAGAAGGTTTCTTCTGTTTACTAGGTAACTCTTAGCCATACATAGTGGAGTGATCCAGAAGTTATGTAATGTGTTTACAAGAAACTTTCAGAGCAGGGGTGGTTAACATAGTGTTGAGTCACTTAGAAGGGTGTAAGTATTGTAGTGGAGACTACCATGGAGTTCAGATCATACAATGGGTGGCTCTTCTCCAACACGTACGCCCTATTATTGCTAGTAATATCTGGATTACTGTTGTGGCTCTTAGATACACACACACACGCTGTGAATCGATCCCTACAACCACATAGAGGTGAACACACACACACACACACACGCATAACAGGAAAGGCGCTGCAACGGATCAGAGAATACCTGCCAGGGAGGCAAGCGAGTCATGGTACGTGATGAGGAGTCACAGTGGTAGCCTGTGATGAATAGGGTTCCACAGGGGGTCAGTCCTAGGACTGACATGACATGACGGAAGGAATAGACTCCGAAGTGTCCCTGTTTGCAGATGATGCAAAGTTGATGCGAAGAATTCAATCGGACGAGGACCAGGCAGAACTACAAAGGGCTGCAGGCCTTGTCCAGCAACTGGTTCCTGGAGTTCAACCCCACCAAGTGCAAAGTTATGAAGATTGGGGAAGGGCAAAGATGGCAGTAGACGGAGTACAGCCTAGGGGGCCAGAAACTACAAACCTCACTCAAGGAAAAGGATCTTGGGGTGAGTATAACACCGAGCACATCTCCTGAGGCTCACATCAACCAAATAACTGCTGCAGCAAACGGGCGCCTATCAAACCTAAGAACAGCCTTTCGACATCTTAATAAGGAATCGTTCAGAACCCTGTACACTGTGTACGTTAGGCTCATACTGGAGTATGCAGCACCAGTTTGGAACCCACACCTAGCCAAGCACATAAAGAAACTAGAGAAAGTGCAAAGGTTTGCAACAAGACTAGTCCCGGAGCTAAGGGGTATGTCCTACGAGGGAAGGTTAAGGGAAATCGACCTGACGACACTGGAGGACAGGAGAGATAGGGAGAACATGATAACGACTTATAAAATACTGAGAGGAATTGACAAGGTGGACGGAGACAGAATGTTCCAGAGATGGGACACGGCAACAAGGGGTCACAGTTGGAAGTTGAAGACTCAGCTGAATCACAGGGATGTTTGGAAGTATTTCTTCAGTCACAGAGTGGTCAGGAAGTGGAATAGCTTGGGAAGTGATGTAGTGGAGGCAGGATACATTCATAGCTTCAAGAAGAGGTATGATAAGGCTCATGGCGAAGGGAGAGTGACCTAGTAGCGGCCAGTGAAGAATCGGGGCCAGGAGCTGTGACTCGACCCCTGCAACCACAACTAGGTGAGTACACACTCACACACTACACATACACACACATACACTACACATACACACGCACTCACACACATATTGACCAACATTATTATTTATTCTCATAATGAGGCTTCTCATCTGTCAGATTATGCGTCATCAATATGTAATAAATATATTTTATGTTTCTCATAATGATTTGTAAACGCTAAACCAGGAAGGGTCATTAAATGTGTGTTGTGACGTGCTTCCACCAAGGAATTGTTTGAATTTATCAGGTCACCGTGGAGGTTAATTTTGAGTTTACTATCTACACGGGGATCGATTCCCCAGTATGGCTGGAAAATATTAAGATGTGTTTCCTTAACACACCTGCTGTCCATGTTCAGCCATCAGTAAAATGGATACCTGGGTGTTAGTGGACTGGTGTGGGTGGCATCCTGGGACAAAACTGACCTAATTTGCGGGAAATGCTCAGCATAACAAGTGACTTTCTATATAGTAGTATGTCATTGATGTCAGCTATGGTCTGTATACCTTGTACATGTACTGGTAGAAATAAAGATATTATTATTATTACTATTGGTATATATTCCCACACACAAACAAATTTTTAAGAGTATTAATCTGGCCGTAGACTGTATCAGCCATTAAATGCTGTAACCGCACTGAAAAGGTAACTGAAAATTATTTAAAGATTTAACAAGAATAAAAATCTTACTATTATACACAAAAAAGAAAATCTGGACCCCAGTGGAAATAAGTCACTTCGTCTGACTTTTTTTTGGTTAACCTGTTGGGTAATTTACATATATGTTACTATTATTGTAATCACGGACGAGTGGTATTTAATCAGTAACAACACTGTGACTAGCCGAGGACTCGAACCCATATCGTTTTGGCCCGCCTCATGGTGAGCGAAAATTGGTGGTCCTCTGGGTTAGTGGGTCATATGATTTTCGATCACCATGATGCGGGCCAAAACGACATGGGTTCGAGTCCTCGGCTAGTCGCAGTGTTATTAACATGTTACTATGTATAATTGTATTCACCTAAATTTGTGTAACAGTACCTAAATAAACTTACCTACTTATTAAGAAATATTTGAATTTCACTCTGCGATGTTGTCAAATTAAAAGGTATTTTTTTTGAGTGAATTTATAATGCTGAGTTTAGGGAGCTATCAGAGCCTTTCAAAATGATAGGAATAGATTCAATAGTTTAAGTCGTAGATATCGTGAAGATGTCAATTGTTCTAAGAATCTGGCCCTAGTTACCGTACAGAAGTGTGGAAAATTTGAATCCGATTGTATACCTGGAATCTACCTGGAGGGTATTCCTGGGGTCAACGTCCCCGCGGCCCGGTCCATGACCAGGTCGCGGGGTGGCCTGGTCATGGACCGGGCCATATAGCGCTGCAGTAAAAGTTGAAGGCAGAAGGAAAAAAATATAATTCTGGCCACTACTTAAAGGTCTCCCTTCGGGGATACCTAAAAATGGCAAATTAAGACAAACTCACTCTAAATCTAATTCAAACACCTGCAATGTTGAAGCTAAATTGACTAGTTATTTTATTCTTATCTCAGACCAGTATTCTACATTACATGAGCACATTAAGCTTGGAACAGTCAGAAGTGGCATTATCAAGCTATCAGCATTGATTGGTAACTCAGATGCAACCACTCATGGAATCGTAACAACACAATTGGAAATATACCACAATACTGGTGGGGTTAGAACTCATGGCAAGAGAGTCGTACGACTTCAGGCCAGTGCGCAAGCCACTGAGAAAGCTGGCCTGGAGTACCGTGGTTAAGTTTTCAATCGTGTTATTACGATTTTGTAAGTTCAACAGCTTTCGTTATGCAGCACCTTCATGTTACAAGAATTTGGTCCTAGTTATCATACACCAGCACTGAAAATTTAAAATCAGTCAAATGAGATTTTTGTGTTATAATCATTATTATAACCAAGTTGGAAGCGCTAAACTCGTAGGATTATACAGCGCCTGTGGAGGGGATGTGGAAGATATTCAAGTTTAATTCAGAGAACTGGAGCATAGATCTGATTCTCTAGAACAAGAGCCCCTCACCAGCATTAAGAAACTTTCCCTGAGGGGTTACATATTACGAGGAATATAAAAGAGTAAAGTTAGGTAAGGTTCGTCCGGAAACAGGACAAGTGTTTCCTGAAGCGGGTCTTAGTCACATGATGACCCGCGGCTGGAGCTTTTGGTCATCTGACCGAGGCCTTCCGCTGGCTTACCCCTTCACCCCTTTAAAAATTAGAGTTATAACTATTTTTTAATTATTATTAGAGTAAAGTTTGAGGAAGAATAACGGCTATCAATCACTTAATATTTCCTCTTCATACGTACCTAAATATACAAAAGAAATATATAAGCGATATTATTCGTGTGATCCATTAATCCCATTTACCGATATTTAACTAAAATATATTTTCCTTTTTTTATACTATATCCTGGGAATTTTTATTTAATTTTTCGTTGAAAAAGTTTTTGACAGCATATTCCATTTGCTGGACATGTCATGAAATAAATATATTTGCACACTAATAGATTCATGTGAGGTTTAAAAAACCTCAAGGGTTGGGGTGTCAGGTTTAAAGTCTGCTATGCAAGGACTGATTATCTATTTTCAAAATCTATTGACTACACAGGCATTGGTTTATTAGGGTTAAAACAACTCTGTCAGTGCTGCATGACCCTTGTCGGTTTAGCCTTTTTTTTATTATAAAAATAAATCTACAATTGTTGATTTGTCAGGCATTAAGTTTACTAAGTGAGGGTTATGTTGCTAAACTTAATGCTGACTCTTAAACTTAAAAGTTGTTCATAGATAATAACAAATGTGCAACCTCTTTCAGTACAGTACAAACACCGAAGACATCCCTTTGCACCCAAGCTGTGTACATTGCACCCAGGCTGTGTACATTGCACCCAGGCTGTGTACATTGCACCCAGGCTGTGTACATTGCACCCAGGCTGTGTACATTGCACCCAGGCTGTGTACATCAAGTTTACAAAAATAACTTCACGTTCTATCTCACACATAAATTTGAAAATTAAACAATCAGGCCAATTGGCATAACACATGGAAATAGTGCTGGCACACAGGCCATGGAAATCTCATCCTCCTGCCCCATATTTTAGTTTATTTAAAATTTTTGCATCTCTTAATCTTTCTAAACCTATAAATCTATAAACCTATAAATTTTACCTTGTGGTAGTCAGTGCATATGCTCAGGTGCCGTCTAATTTGGGAACCAAGAAGCATGGGGATGCCCACTGACCACTACAAACTGATGGAAGAATTTCATTTCTTCTTCCATATCCCATTTTTCATGCAGATTTTTCCCACACAAGAATTTTCGAAATGGCTCAGCTTCCTTAAGAATTACCTCCTGTGGTCTCAACATCCCAAAGTTTTATAAAGTCCCTCGTGGCTGTGCCAACTCTCCAACCCTTCTTTCTATCAGTATCACCAAATATGTGTTTCCCAAAATCTTTTACAATTTTGTAATTTCTTAAATACACTTTTGTCATTACAAACAGATTACCATTTTGCACCAATTTACTTTTTATTGTAACATTGGCTACTTTGGATTTCTCATATAACTTTAAACCCTTTAACCGGTTACTGTGTACATTACACTCATTCTTTTTTCTGGTCGGGTGTGTGGGTTTTATACCTTACATCTGAGATCTTCCCCCACACCATGTTCTGCTCACAGCATCAAGATTATCACATGAACTGGCTTCAATGGCAGCACCTCCTCTCCAGCCTCCAGATCATTACGGTCCACATTACAGTCTCACATCATCATCCTGGTTGATGGGCAGGTTCACTGGTACCATCCACCTCATACGAGACAGTGTCTGAAACTGAGAAAAGCTCCGAGGGGGGAGCATCACCATCCTCCGCAAGCCAATAGCTCAGAGATTCCAAAGTGCTTTTCCCTGAGATTGATGGTGATAGGCAATTGAAAAGTTAGGCTCTACTTTTAATCCCTTTAAAACATTTCAAAATAACTTTGAGAAAATGAACTTCATTAGAGCCCTTAAGACTACACGAGCTCTTATCTTATGTAGAGGGACTTCTTCCGGGTACCTGGTAGTGGAGCAAATAATTGTGAGTAAATAATTATTTCCCATTCTGGTCCTTGGGATTGGACCAACTACATCCCCTACCAGCTTACTGAAGGGTTCACCTGGTGCTGAAATAGGCTGAAGGGGAACAGGTTTAATACTTTGACTAGGTTTCTCTATAAATTAACAGACATGATAGGTCTTAATATACTCCCCGACAGTCTCCCACAGTTGAGGCCAGAAGAAATGTTTGGAAACCTTGGACATCATCTGGTGACACAACCCTTGTTCTCCTTCTATCGGTACAGCAAACGGAGGCGACTTCTTTGTAAGAGTTTCCTCCCTGAAATTAAAGCACTTATTTAATTGTACAATCTCTTCCCCAGCCACAGCTGAGGCTCTGATAAGATGACATCATTCTCCTGTCCAGAAGTTAATTGCACCCTAGTAGATGCAGCCTCTCACACTACTTAACTGATCCATGAACCTATTAGGCTCGACTCTGGTTGGGACATCCTTTTCTTTAGTTGACTGCAGTTCAACATCAGAAAATAGGGTTTCCAAACCTAAGTTCTCACAATCCTCATGAGAAATATCAGGATTGCCCTTGGTAGCCTGGTCACGAGGCATACTTCTTGTGTTGGCGCCAGCAGGAAAAAGGTCTGGCAGGGATTCCCGAGTCTTCTCCTCTAAAACTTTGGAGTCTGGTTCCCACCACTCTGGTGGTTCCTCACTGTCTAACAGACCCATTGCATTGTTCCAGAATAAGAGGTTAACCCCTTCGAAGGGAATTTCATCTGAAATACATACAGGGAGATAGCCAACTGAACTTAGTATGCAGATTCTACCCATAATTTGTGTACAGGTGTCCTTATGGTCGAACCCGTAATACCCTTCAATAATATGTCTACCCCAGTATAAGTATCATTAGACACAGGCAGCACTCCGGAGCGTAGCAGGGAGTAGGTGCTACATCCATCTCTCTAGGATAGTACATTCTCAACCCTGCCTATGTCCTAATGCAGACCGACTATGGACCTACTAGAAATACCCGCATCCTGGGGTCTAGATCCGGTTGTCTGTTCCCCATCAGTAAAATGGGTACCTGGGAGTTAGTGGACTGGTGTGGGTCGCATCCTGAGACAAAACTGACCTAATTTGCGGGAAATGATTAGCATAACAAGTGGCTTTCTATATAGTAGTATGTCATTGATGTCAGCTATGGTCTGTATACCTTGTACATGTAGAAATATATATTATTATTATTCAACACATTAAAGACCTTTAAAATAATCGCTAATGCTTTTTCTCGGTACTAAGATTGTTATTAAAGTAAAGAAAATTTCCAAATTTTATTTATTTTGGTTTATTTTTTTTTTACGGTAAAATCAAATAATATTAATAGGGCCACATTTTTTTAACATTTTTCATTTCAATGAAAATAATATATATTTTTAAGTGATTTATGTTTAGTATTCTCTCTCAAGCAGTTTTAGATGTGTTTATTGCCTTTTGTCAAAGCCATCTAGTTGTGGTTGCAAGAGGTAGAGTCACAGCTCCTGGCCCCGCCTCTTCACTGGTCGCTACTAGATCACTCTTCCTGCTCCTTGAGCTTCATCATACCTCTTAAAGTTATGTATGGATCCTGCCTCCACTACATCACTTCCCAGACTATTCCACTTCCTGAAAACTGTGACTGAAGAAATACTTCCTAACATCCTTGTGATTCATCTGAGTCTTCAACTTCCAACTGTGACCCCTTGTTGCTGTGTCCCATCTCAGGGACATCATGTCTGTCCACCTTGTCGATTCCTCTCAGTATTTTGAATATCGTTATCATATCTCTCCTATCTCTCCTGTCCTCCAGTGTCGTCAGGTCGATTTTCCTTAACCTCTCCTCGTAGGACATACCCCTTAGCTCCGGGACTAGTCTTGTTGTAAACCTTTGCATTTTTTCTAGCTTCCTTACATGCTTGGCTAGGTGTGGGTTCCAAACTTATGCTGCATACTCCAGTATGGGCCTAATACACACGGTGTACAGGGTCCTGAACGATTCCTTATTAAAATGTCGGAATGTTCTTAGGTTTGCTCGGCGCCCGTATGCTGCAGCAGTTATTTGGTTGATGTGCGCCTCAGAAGATGTGCCTGGTGTTATACTCACCCCAAGATCATTCTCCTTAATTGAGGTTTGTAGTCTCTGGCCCCCTAAACTGTACTCCGTCTGCGGTCTTCTTTGCCCTTCCCCAATCTTCATGACTTTGCACTTGGTGGGGTTGAACTCGAGGAGCCAGTTGCTGGACCAGACTTGCAACCTGTCCAGATCCCTTTGTAGTTCTGCCTGGCCCTCGTCCGATTGAATTCTTCTCATCAACTTCACATCATCTCCAAACGGGCACACGTCTGAGTCTATTTCTTCCGTCATGTCGTTCACAAATACCAGAAACAGCACCGGTCCTAGGAATGACCCCTGTGGAACCCTGCTCATCACAGGCGCCCACTCTGACACCTCGTCACGTACCGTGACTCGCTGTTGTCTTCATGACAGGTATTCCCTGATCCGTAGCAGTGCCTTCCCTGTTATCCCTGCCTGGTCCTCAAGCTTTTCCACTAATCTCTTGTGTGGAGCCGAGTCAAAAGCCTTCTTACAGTCCAAGAAAATGCAATCTACCCACCCCTCTCTCTCTTCTCTTACTGCTGTCACCCTGTCATAGAAATCCAGTAATATTATGACACAGGATTTCCCGTCCCTGAAACCGTGCTGGCTGTCGCTAATAAGATAATTTTTTTCTAGGTGCTCCACCAGTCTACTCCTGATAAACTTCTCCATGACTTTGCATACTATACATGTCAGTGACACTGGTCTGTAGTTTAATGCTTCGTGTGTCTTTTTTTTTTAAATTGGGATTACATTTGCTGTCTTCCATACCTCAGGTATCCGCCCAGTTTCAATAGATGTGTTGAAGATTGTTGTTAGTGGTACACATAGTGCCTCTGCTCCCTCTCTCAGGACCCATGGAGAGATGTTATCCGGTCCCATCGCCTTTGAGGTATCTAGCTCGCTTAGCAGCCTCTTCACTCTTCCTCGGTTGTATGTTTTGTCCAACAGTTGATGGTGTACCCCACCTCTCCGTCTTTCTGGAGTCCCTTCTGTCTCATCTGTGAACACTTCTTTGAATCTCATGTTGAGTTCCTCACATTGCGGTCGTTTCTTCTGATCTCTCCTCCTTCCTTCCTCAGCCTGATTACCTGGTCCTTGACTGTTGTTTTCCTCCTGATGTGGCTGTACAACAGTTTCAGGTCAGATTTGTTATTCGCTGATATGTCATTTTCATATTGTCGTTGGGCCTCCCTTCTTACCTGTGCATATTCATTTCTGGCTCTAGGACTGCTCTCCTTATTCTCCTGGGTCCTTTGTCTTCTATACTTCTTCCATTCTCTAGCACATTTGGTTTTGGCTTCCCTGCACCTTCGGGTGAACCACGGGCTCATCCTGGCTTTCTTGTTATTTCTGTTACCCTTGGGTACAAACCTCTCCTCAGCTTCCTTGCATATTGTTGTCTCATATTCCATCATCTCGTTTACTGACTTCCCTGCCAGTTTTCTGCTTTTGTGGCTTACAGGATGAATTTTTGACAAAGGGCTAAATTTCAATATTTTTTGCTAGTTTTGGAAGTAAAACAAATATAAAATAAATAAAATAAAATTTACATAAAATAAAATTTACTCAAATTTTATTTTAATCTTGTCTTCCAGGGTTACCCCCATCTCTAATTATCGTGTGGTTTTGTCTTCTCAACCCCCTCCCTTACTTCTTACGGCCTTTACTCTATCTTCTCGCCCGATAGTTTCTAAGTCTGTGAAACCTCGCACACCTGCGCCTCTCACCAGCGATGTTGAACCCGTCTGCAAAGTCCAAGTCTCTTCGCATTCCTTCGGTGCTTACAATTCCTCAACAGCTCTCCTTTTCGACCTCGATGCCTAGTTCTCAACCCCTTTCTAGCTCTCACACGAAGGTGGAGGTTCACCCCCTCCCCTTCCTTCGTGTAGTCCTCTCTTCTCCTGTTCCCTCCAAGGCTTCTTCTCTAGCTCCCTTTCAGATTCCCTCCTATCCTGTTTCCCCACAGGTCTCCTCTTCTGTACTCGACGGAGCATCTCCCCGGGTTCATACTCCCCTCCCCTCTCAGACCTCTTTGGTTCTCTCCATTGTCTCCCCGATCTATACTTACTCTCCCTCACCTGTCTCTGAAGTCATGGTATCGGTGTCTTCCTTGTACGCTGAAACACTTGACGCCATCTCCGACTGTATTGCGGAGACGAAACCCTCGATGGTCACCGGTGTGACTCCCTCACAGCAATCATTTCCTTCACAACATTCCGATTCTTCCCTGCTTACTTACTTTCCATTGGCTCCACACATTGATTTCACTGACCCTACTAGCCTGTAGATTTTTATCGCTTCTCATTGCATACTTGTCATTGTGAATAATGACTTATTTACAATGGAATGTTCGTGGCCTCAGGGGTAATCGTGGAGAGCTCCAGGTGTTGCTCTCCCAGTTTCCCTCAGTATGTGTTGGATTACAAGAGCCTAAAGTTCGTTCAGCAGTTATCCGTGCCATTTCGGGCTATGTGTTCTTGCATTCTTCTGATCCCTTTCCTGATGAAACTTTTAATGAGAGTGCGCTTCTTGTGCGTGTTGGTATACCGTTTCAGTAGGTCTTTGTTCGTTCTCTGCTGCATTATACTGCAGTCAGTATCTTTTTGCACAGATGGTATACAGTTTGCTCACAATATCTCTCCCCTTCTCGTGTATTCTGTATCTCGGATGTTGCATTCTTGATCTCTTCTCTGCCGCCGACCATCTTGTTGTTAGGTGATTTTAACGCTCACCTCATCTTTGGGGAGGGTCCCACTGTGACTCTTCATGTTTTAATACAGGTGCTCCCACCTATTTTGAATCTCGCACTCTGTCTCTCTCTTGCATTGATTTATCTATTTGCTCCTCGTCAATTGCACTTGATTACGCTTGGTCTGTTCTCCCGGATTTGCACGACAGTGATCACTTTCCTATTATTCTTACTTCTATTACGTATTCCCGACTGCCTCGTAGCCCCCGTTGGCAATTTGGACGAGCGAATTGGGACTTATACTCTCATCTTACCGCTTTTTGTGAGGACCCTTCTTCATCCTCTACTGATGAGCTGGTGCATCAGATTTCGACCTTAGTTTTGACTGCAGTGTCGCGTTCTATTCCTCAAACCTCAGGCAGGCATTCTCAGACATGCATGCCTTCGTGGTCTCCTGCGTGTGCCCGTTATGTGCCCCTGAAACGTACTGCGTGGGGCCGTTATTGATAGAATCGGACAACAGATTGTCTTCTGGATTTTAAGAGGGCGAGAGCAGTCGCTGGCCTCATAATACGCGACGCTAAACACAATTGTTGGCAAGACTACGTTTCTACCATTACCTCGACTTCCCTTATGTGTGCGGTTTGGAAGTTGTGTGGCAAGTACACTCCGGACCCAGCACCTGTTTTGTGGGTTGCTGGTGTCAGTGTTGCGGAACCTCTTGAAGTTGCCACAGAAATCGGGAAATATCTTTTCCGTGTCTCCCAAGGGCTTCACCTCTGTCCCTCGTTTCGTGTTTCTAAGTCTGCCAGGGAGCAGTCACCCTTGGATGTTTCTTCTAATGGGATGGAGCCATATAACGTACCTTTTAGTCTCTTAGAGCTAGAGTCCACGCTTTCCGCTTGCTGGTCATCGGCAGCTGGGTCTGATGATATTCATATCCATATGCTACAGCATCTGCATTCTTTAGCCTTACAGTCCTTTTGCGTCTTTTCAATCTTGTTTGGACGCGAGGGGTTCTCCCTCAACAATGGAAATCTGCCATTGTACTGCCATTTCGCTAGCCAGGCACCACGGAGCTTGATACCTCTCACTATCATCCCATTGCTCTGACCAGTGTAGTCTGTAAGGTGATGGAACGATTGGTGAATAGACATCTGATATGGTTTTTGGAGACTCACTATAGTCTTTCTCCTCGCCAATTTGTCTTTTGCAAGGGCCGCTCTACTCTGGACCCCTTGCTCCACTTAGATACGTATGTGTGAATTGCCTTTGCTAATAAACACTCCGTTATGGCAGTCTTTTTTGATCTCGAGAAAGGATATGACACCACCTAGAGGTATAACATCTTAGCCCAGGCGCACTCCTTAGGTCTCTGTGGTAATCCGCTTTCTTATCTGAAAGATATTTTCGTGTCGGTGTTGATGCATCGCTTTCCCTCGGACTTTGTTCAGGCTGATGGAGTCCCACAAGGTTGTTTCCTTAGCACTACCCTTTTTCTCTTAGCTATAGATAATCTACCATCCATTCTTCAATCGCACATTTGGTCGTCTTTTTATGTGGATAACTTCGCCATAGCTTACTCAGGCCCTGACTGTCGTCTGGTAGGGGCCTCCCTCCAGGATGTAATTGACCGTGTTTTCCATTGGGCCACTTCTCATGCATTTAAATTTTCTGGTGAGAAAACCCATTTCATTACTTTCCCTAGACGTCCTCTTGTCCCAGATATTCCATTATACTTGCACGGCTCATGCATCCCAGAATATGATACGGTCAAGTTTTTTGGCCTTCAGTTCAATCGACGGTTGACATGGAAATCTCACATTTCCTCTTTGAAAGCAGCTTGCCATGGTCGGCTGAACCTTAAAAAATTTCCGCATCGATCATAGGGGAGGATTGCACGACTCTCCTTCGTTTGCATTCTGCCCTAGTCTTGTTGAAGCTGAATTATGGTGACCAAGTCTATTCTGCGGCTTCTGCAACTCTCGCTTAGATCCCCTTCATCATCAAGGTTTACATTTATACCTTGGTGCCTTTCGTTCATCCCTGTTGAAAGCCTCTATGCTGAGGCGAATGTTGCATCCTTAGCCGATTGTCATGATGCTCATTGCCTTCGTTATTTTGTGTGTGCACGTGACCCTCGTGTTCCTTCTACGTATAGGTTGGTCTCCGACGTTAGTAGAGGTCCATTATTTGATCGGCGCCCCTGCTTACTCTATTTTCACTTCGTCTTCACTACGGTCTTCTCTCCAGTTGCCTTCCTTGTATGTTCATATAACATCTGCCTTTTCCTTCCCCTTGGGATGTTCTGACGAGGTCAGCGGGACGTGATCTTCCGGTTTCCTATAGAGGCATTCCATTCAGGGACTATTTTACCATTATCTCTACCCGTCTTCACAACCGTTGGCAACTGTGGTCGGATATCCACCATAACAAATTGCATTCTATTAAACCACGTCTGGATTTGTGGCTATCTTCTTACCACCATTGCCGTACTCGAGAGACCGCGCTCTCCCGTCTCCGCATTGGCCATACTCGTCTTACCCATGGGTATCTCATGGAACGATACCTAATTCCTCCCTGGAGGTTCCCCGGGTCCCTGTTTCGGTTTGTCACTTTCTTGTGGATTGTCCGGTTTACCAGTGAGCTCGCAGAATTTACCTCCACGGTCGCCGCCGCCGCTCTACTGATCTTATTTTTTATCTTCCCTCCTTGTGTAGTAAAGCAACTGCTTTACTACACAAACTTTGACATATAGCCTTTAGCGTTCCTTCCAGCCCTTTTCCTCCCTCACCTCTGATCCCCTTTGCATCTAGCTGTTTATAGACCCGGCACTATTTTCTGCCCCACAGCGCTGCATGACCCTTGTTGATTTAGCGCTTCATTTGATAATCGGCAGGCAGTGCAAGATCCCCCAATGAAAAGCAGGGGAGCCATGAGTACACTTAAGCGAAAACACAATAAGTCTCAGGGGCCCAACACTGTTCAACTGGTTCTTAGCATTCATAAGGGAGATTACCAATAGACGCCAGGCTGTCTTCAAGAGGGCGCTGGATAGACACCTAAAGTCAGTAGCTGATCAGCCGGGCTGTGGTTCGTACGTCGGTTTACGTGCGGCCAGTAGTACAGCCTGGTTCATCATGCCTTAATCCACCGCGAGACCTGGTCACAGATCGGGCCACGGGGGCGTTGACCCCCTGATACCCTCTCCAGGTATACTCCAGGTGTATTGTAGGATATTGGTCTGACTGAAATTAGAATAGAATAACTGAAACAATTCACAACAGATAATACAATAACGGAAATAATTCGTACATGACCTGTGATATGCTGGAAATAATAGTTCTCATACCACAAATTCCTGGTTTTGTAATTCTAAACTAACAAAACCGTTGCTAGTTACAATAGCACTGTTAGAACAATTCACAACAAATCCGCCAAACTGTGGATGGAACAATTTGCAACTTTCAATACCACTGATGGAACAATTTACAGCACATTATCTTGAAGCTGGAATAATCAACTGCTAAGTTAAAGACAGACCACCGTACTTTAGGTGGAACAAATCACAGCTAACCCACTTTAGGTGGAACAAATCACAGCTAACCCACTTTAGGTGGAACAAATCACAGCTAACCTACTTTAGGTGGAACAAATCACAGCTAACCCACTTTAGGTGGAACAAATCACAGCTAACCCACAGCATCGTGGATGAAATAATTCCTAAATCAATATCATAGCTTGAACAAATAACTAATAATGCCAGTGATGAAGCAATTCGAATTTAACCCACAATATCGTGACTGGAATAATTCACAGACAACTTGCAATAAAGTTGCAGGTGCAATTCACATCTCACAGCACCAAAGCGAAAACTCATAATTAACCAACAATTCCGAAACTAAAACACATCACAGCCTACAAAATATTAGCTGCAACAATTCCCTGCTCACAATCCCAGTGTTTGAAAAAATTCACACCTAATCTACAAATCCGATGATGAAGTATGTCTGGGATTTACAAAACTCCCTCTTACGAAATTGTCGTTATACGAAAAACGTAAAAACATTAATAAATAAAGAGGTTAATTAAGAGGTATAAAAATAAAAAACACAAAATTTGTTAACATAAATAAAACAAAGTCTATTGAATCAAGTATTTATTCTTGGGCCTGAAGGTCTTCTCTATCTACTAGAGGTACAGCAGTGTGGTATATGGTGACTGGTGGTAGTGTGGAGACTGGTGGTAGTGTGGAGACTGGTGGTAGTGTGGAGACTGGTGGTAGTGTGGAGACTGGTGGTAGTGTGGAGACTGGTGGTACGGAGGAGACTGGTGGTAGGGTGGAGACTGGTGGTAGGGTGGAGACTGGTGGTAGGGTGGAGACTGGTGGTTGGGTGGAGACTGGTGGTTGGGTGGAGACTGGTGGTTGGGTGGAGACTGGTGGTTGGGTGGAGACTGGTGGTTGGGTGGAGACTGGTGGTTGGGTGGAGACTGGTGGTAGGGTGGAGACTGATGGTAGGGTGGAGACTGGTGGTTGGGTGGAGACTGGTGGTAGGGTGGAGACTGGTGGTAGGGTGGAGACTGGTGGTAGGGTGGAGACTGGTGGTACGGAGGAGACTGGTGGTAGGGTGGAGACTGGTGGTAGGGTGGAGACTGGTGGTAGGGTGGAGACTGGTGGTTGGGTGGAGACTGGTGGTTGGGTGGAGACTGGTGGTTGGGTGGAGACTGGTGGTTGGGTGGAGACTGGTGGTTGGGTGGAGACTGGTGGTAGGGTGGAGACTGTTGGTTGGGTGGAGACTGGTGGTTGGGTGGAGACTGGTGGTAGGGTGGAGACTGATGGTAGGGTGGAGACTGGTGGTTGGGTGGAGACTGGTGGTAGGGTGGAGACTGGTGGTAGGGTGGAGACTGGTGGTAGGGTGGAGACTGGTGGTAGGGTGGAGACTGGTGGTTGGGTGGAGACTGGTGGTTGGGTGGAGACTGGTGGTTGGGTGGAGACTGGTGGTTGGGTGGAGACTGGTGGTTGGGTGGAGACTGGTGGTTGGGTGGAGACTGGTGGTTGGGTGGAGACTGGTGGTTGGGTGGAGACTGGTGGTTGGGTGGAGACTGGTGGTTGGGTGGAGACTGGTGGTTGGGTGGAGACTGGTGGTTGGGTGGAGACTGGTGGTTGGGTGGAGACTGGTGGTTGGGTGGAGACTTGTTATACGTGCTGGAAAGTGGTCACTACTAATGGCACTGACGACTTATATAGGAGATTCCAATCTCACAAGCTGGGATTGAAGTTGCAGTCACGGCATGTTGGGTTACAGCTGCTGGTGTATGGAGTGTGCAGGAGGTGCATAAATACCTCTAATAAATCAAGGAATTAATTTTTTTGCACATGCGGCTCAGTGCACTGTCATAGCTGACCAAGCAATTGGGGCAGGCCAGAAGAATACAAAAAAAAAAAACAAATACCAGACCAAGTGGGAGTCCGTAATTAAGTGAAGACTACTGACGCACTGCTCACCAGGTGGTGAACTCTTCGTAATTCTTGTAAACTACCTTTCTAACCGTCACTTCCCTAATTTACATATATAAATTCCAATCACCTGGACGTTTTCCCTCAGAGTAATTTATAACACATTCCCATGGCAGGATCAGCTCTGAACCGTTGTCAAGTATAATTTTCAAGTGTGTGTCAGCGCCCTTATACCTTTCTGGTCAGGAACCAGGTGTCATCAAGGACATCAAACTGGTATTACTAGGCTCGAACTGAGATCTTTAGATTAGCAGGTCCAGGACTTTAATGTTGATCTAGGAGATTAGCGGCAAAACGCTCGACCTGTTAATCCGGGATTACAATTCAAGCCATCCGTCCACCTTTCTGTTTATTCAGTTACAGTTGTTCATTACGACTTGAATTAAGTTCATGTATTTAATACAGTTGACCCTCGATTAATACTATAGTTATGTTCTTGAAAATTGCGTCCAAGACGAAATCGTGTAAAACAAACTGAATAACTTAAGGGGAAAATAGGGTTACGTTCATTGGTTCCTCACCCATAAAATAAATGGCAAACAACTTTTCTTTTTAGGTTCCCATATCGTAAAAAAATAAAAATTATTATTTGTAATTCATTGTCATGATGTATTATCTTTCATTCATTGCTTATGGCTACAAATGTTACCTGCCTCAGAGCTAATTTCATTCTACTCCCCGTTTGGTGTACTAGCCTCCACAAGCAGTACACATAGTAACCATGAACAAGTGGTATTCAATCAATAACAAACTGATGCTATACAACATCGTATGTACTCGCAACATGAAGCAAGCCTAGTTTGCTAGGCTCGTGTTGTTTGAAGGATTGTATGATCCAGTGGTTTAATTTTCGTTCTTCCCACGGCTTTATAAAGCTCCTGCAGAGCGAAATATTGCCACAATATAATGTAGCATTAGTTGCACTTGTGTCCTTTAATCTAATATATTGTCAGTAATTTTATCAACATTATTACAGCTTGTCGGACATAGCTACCGGTATAATATTTATAATAATAATAATATCTTTATTTCTACCAGTACATGTACAAGGTATACAGACCATAGCTGACATCAATGACATACTACTATATAGAAAGCCGCTTGTTATGCTAAGCATTTCCCACAAATTATGTCAGTTTTGTCCCAGGATGCGACCCACACCAGTCCACTAACACCCAGGTACCCATTTTACTGCTAGGTGAACAGGGACAGCAGGTGTCTTATGAAAACGCGTCTAATATTTTCCAGACGTACCGGGGAATCGATCCCTTGATCTCAGTGTGTGAGCTGAGTGCGCTAGTGATCCAGCTTCTGGAACAATGCTTTGTATTATTTCAAACCGTTGTCGGTCAGTAAATCATAAATAACGACTCTTTCCTAAGAAAACAGACTATCACAATCCTCGATCTCAGTTGGTAGCACACTCAGCTCACACACTGAGGTCCGTGGTTCGATGGCTGGTACGGGTGGAAACATTTGGATGTTTTTCCTTAAGACACCTGCTGTCCCTGTTCACCTAGCAGTAAAATAGGTACCTGGGTGTTAGTCGACTGGTGTGGGTGGCATCCTGGGAACAAAATTAACCTAATTTGCCCGAAATGTTATGAGTAACAAGGAACTTCTATTTAGCATCTCATTGTGTCATGAACTCGTAGAAATAAAGATTATTATTATTATTATTATTATTATTATTATTGTTTCAGTATAGGCGACATATGTGACTTGTTGTTATACAGCCTTCCTGTACCCCCTGTCTGTTGTTATACAGCCTCCTGCACCACCTGTCTGTTGTTATACAGCCTTCCTGTACCACCTGTCTGTTGTTATACAGCCTTCCTGTACCACCTGTCTGTTGTTATACAGCCTTCCTGTACCACCTGTCTGTTGTTATACAGCCCTCCTGTACCACCTGTCTGTTGTTATACAGCCTTCCTGTACCACCTGTCTGTTGTTATACAGCGTTCCTGTACCACATGTCTGTTGTTATACAGCCTTCATGTACCACCTGTCTGTTGTTATACAGCCTTCATGTACCACCTGTCTGTTGTTATACAGCCTTCATGTACCACCTGTCTGTTGTTATACAGCCTTCCTGTACCACCTGTCTGTTGCTATATAGTCTTCCTGTACCACCTGCCTGTTATACAGTCTTCCTGTACCACCTGCCTGTTATACAGTCTTCCTGTACCACCTACCTGTTATACAGTCTTCCTGTACCACCTGCCTGTTATACAGTCTTCCTGTACCACCTGCCTGTTGTTATACAGTCTTCATGTACCACCTTCCTGTTATACAGTCTTCCTGTACCACCTGTCTGTTGTTATACAGCCTACCTGTACCACATGCCTGTTGTTATATAGTCTTCCTGTACCACCTGCCTGTTATACAGTCTTCCTGTACCACCTGCCTGTTGTTATACAGTCTTCCTGTACCACCTGCCTGTTATACAGTCTTCCTGTATTACCTGTCTGTTGTTATACAGCCTACCTGTACCACCTGCCTGTTATACAGTCTTCATGTACCACCTGTCTGTTGTTATACAGCCTACCTGTACCACCTGCCTGTTGTTATACAGTCTTCCTGTACCACCTGCCTGTTGTTATACAGTCTTCCTGTACCACCTGCCTGTTGTTATACAGCCTACTTGTACCACCTGCCTGTTATATAGTCTTCCTGTACCACCTGCCTGTTGTTATATAGTCTTCCTGTACCACCTGCCTGTTGTTATACAGTCTTCCTGTACCACCTGCCTGTTGTTATACAGTCTTCCTGTACCACCTGCCTGTTGTTATACAGTCTTCCTGTACCACCTGCCTGTTGTTATACAGTCTTCCTGTACCACCTGCCTGTTGTTATACAGTCTTCCTGTACCACCTGCCTGTTGTTATACAGTCTTCCTGTACCACCTGCCTGTTGTTATACAGTCTTCCTGTACCACCTGCCTGTTGTTATACAGTCTTCCTGTACCACCTGCCTGTTATACAGTCTTCCTGTACCACCTGCCTGTTGTTATACAGTCTTCCTGTACCACCTGCCTGTTATACAGTCTTCCTGTACCACCTGCCTGTTGTTATACAGCCTTCCTGTACCACCTGCCTGTTGTTATAAAGCCTTCTTGTACCACCTACCTTTAAATATCCATTCTGCCTGATATCTCTCTTCTGATAAGAATGCGTTCACTGCTGCTGTAAATGCATTTGTTGTAAATACCCTCCCATTTTTCTACTGTTAATAATTTCCTCTTTGCTGTAAATAACTTTGTTGTAAATTACCTTCCGTGCTTTAAATAATCTGTAAAACCCTTCCCTGCTTTGTAAATACCTGCTGTAAATAAAAACTCTCTCTGCTTCCTAAGATACTTTCTGAGCTGATGTGAAAATATTTTAATCTCTCTTAAATATTTTTCATCTTTAATTACCTGTTCAGTTTTTGAAAATATCTCTTTAATTTCTGTAAATTCTCTTCAAGGTTTTGCAGTAGTTGTAAATACCTTTCAAATGGCCGTAAATCACCTCTCTAGCAGCAGAAAATGTCTTTCTAAGCCGCTTAAATAATCGTTTCTATCTATAAAAGCCCTTTTTTCATGTAAATACCTTTTCTTCGAGGATTTAATTACCTCTTCCTAAGATAATTAAAGCGAAAAATATATTGGACACGAACCTACACGTGAGAAATATGATTGATAATGTTATAACTCGAGTGCCATGGAGTGCCATGGAGGGCCAAGCTAATTGATATTCATCAGTGAGTGAAATATGCTCCATTTTTTGAGGTGGCTTCCGAGTCACGGAAGATTTTTGACAGAACATGTGGGAGGAAACGTGGGAGGAAATGTAGGTGGAAATGTGCAAGTAAATGTGGAAGAAAATGAATTTGGAATTGTACATGTTTAGTTATAGGAAATGAAATCAGATCAAATGGCAATCACACATCAGAAGAAATGATAAATAGAGAAAAAATATATTTGGTATCTAGCAAACCGAGCAGCACCATCAAATTGCAGAATCAGCAACTGCAAGTCCATGACTAAAATGATTTGGTCACGGCGTCGTGGCCGAGTCATTATAGTTTTCATTTGGTTTCTTTGTGGGTCTTTTTTTAAGTGGAGATCCCCAGCTGTTCTTTTAGTGCTGAAAGATCATTCCTTACAACGACACATTTTTAATGTAATAATGTTGGTAGAATTACAGACGTAAAAGGTCACAAGTACAGCTAATGCGGCCTTTTACCTAACACAATTTTTTTTATTGCTATTTCGAGGGCACAAAAGGATATTATATTTACTAATATTAACTCTCCTAGCGGACGAGTGGGGGTCAAACACAGGTGTTAATATCCCAGGCAAGATACACTGCTTACCTCCCTTTTCTTAATAAGTTACATTGTATGATTTCCAATAAGAAGGTTTACCTTGTACTTGCTAATTCAATCTGGAAATAATGGTTGTGCCTGATTTTGTACGAATAATTTTGTCTTTTTCACATTCCGGGTTCTCACCTCATGAGATTTTGTGACTGTTTGGATTTTGCAAATAGACGGTCTGTTTACGACCATTATTTATTATATACAAAAAACCCGCACACATCAATGAATCTTATAACGACGTTTTGGTCTGACAAACTGTTGACTTGTGTATTGCTCCAGAGTATTGTGCCTTTGTAGTGATAATTTGACTCGCGAAATCGTAATGACACGATTGTAAACAAACCATACCACGGGTGGGGTTAGAACCCGCGGTCAGAGAGTCTCAGAACTCCAGACCGACGCGTTAGCCACTGGGTCAGCTCGCCCAGTAGCTAACGCTTCGGTCTGGAGTTTTGAGACTCTGATCGCGGGTTCTACCCCCCCCCAGTGGTATGGTTTAGTAATAATTTGCCATACCTCCGACAAGTCGGACAAAAGGAAGCCATTGCTATATTTCTCTGGAGAATTAGTTAACACGAGTACTTACTGGACTCCAGTCCACTCTCAGATCTATCATTCCTCAACACATTCCCATTTTAACCCCTTTATCGGGCAAGTCATAACGCTCGATGACCTAAATACATTTTTTTCAGGGCTCATAAATGCTTAGATGTCGTCCGAGAAAGTTTTTATCTTGTTCGACTGACCTTTGTCCATTCCTAACCACCATTACCATGTTACCTCAGACAAGAAATATTCAAATTATAAATTTGGTCTGGCTCTGTTGAGAGTGGCGCATTTTTGAAGTTTGATTATATTAATCTAATTCTAATTAGTACTAGTTTAAGGGGGATAAAATATTCTATTGGAGTAAACTTGAAAGATTTAATTTCAAAGATAAATAGAGAACTAAATATTACATAAATAGGGAGGGAGGGAGAGAGGGTGGAAGTGAAGGAGGGAGAGAGGGGGAAGGAAGGAGGGAGAGAGGGAGGAAGGGAGAGGAGGGAGGAGGAGGAGAGAAGTGAGAGGAGGGAGAGAGGAGGAAGTGAAGGGAGGGAGAGGAGGAAGGGGAGGAGGGAGAGGGAGGAGTGAAGGAGGGAGGGAGAGAGGAGGAAGTGAAGGAGGGAGGGAGAGAGGGAGGAAGTGAAGGAGGGAGAGAGGGAGGAAGTGAAGGAGGGAGGGAGAGAGGGAGGAAGTGAAGGAGGGAGGGAGAGAGGGAGGAAGTGAAGGAGGGAGGGAGAGAGGGAGGAAGTGAAGGAGGGAGGGAGAGAGGGAGGAAGTGAAGGAGGGAGGGAGAGAGGGAGGAAGTGAAGGAGGGAGGGAGAGAGGGAGGAAGTGAAGGAGGGAGGGAGAGAGGGAGGAAGTGAAGGGAGGGAGAGGGAGAAGGAAGGAGGGAGAGAGGGAAGTGAAGGAGGGAGGGAGAGAGGAGAAGTGAAGGAGGGAGGGAGAGAGGGAGGGAGGGAGGAAAGGAGGGAGGGAGAGAGGAGAAGTAGAGGAGGAGAGAGAGAGAGGGAGGAGGGAGGAGTGAGTGATATACAGAAAAAGGAAGGGAAGAAATAAGAGAGAGGAGGTAGAGGGAGAGAGGAGAGGAGGAGGAAGAGAGGTAGGGAGGTAGAAGAGATAAGAGGAGAGGGGAGAAGGGAGGTATAGAGGAGAGGATAGGAGGAGAGAGAGATAAGAGGAGAGAGAAGAAGGGAGATATATAAGAGGAGAGGGAAGGAGGGAGAGAGATAAGAGGAGAGGGAAGGAGGGAGAGAGATAAGAGGAGAGGGAAGGAGGGAGAGAGATAAGAGGAGAGGGAAGGAGGGAGAGAGATAAGAGGAGAGGGAAGGAGGGAGAGGAAGGTAAAGATGGAAGGAAGGAACACAATTGTTTTTAATAGCAAGACTTTATTTTAAGAGGATATTTCTTGCATGTATAATTCAGTTATTATAATTAAGGTTGCTTCTGCAGGAAAGGGTAAAAGGTTATTATTATTATTATTATTATTATTATTATTATTATTATTATTATTATTGTCACTTATTATTTTTATTATTGTTATTATTTTCATTATTATTTACCTGGAGTTTACCTGGAGAGGGTTCCGGGGGTCAACGCCCCCGCGGCCCGGTCTGTGACCAGGCCTCATTATTATTATTATTATTATTTATTATTATTATTATTATTATTATTAATATTATCATTATTATGTTGCCTGATTTGTTCCTTTGTTCTCTCTAACTATTCGTTTTATTTTGCTGATAACTTGAGAAGGCTTCATCCAATAATCAACTTTGCTTTCACTGCTTAAGTTCATGCCATGTGTTGCAAGAATGTGGCTGAGTGCGATGTTCTTGCAACAACTGGCATCCTGGAGTGGCTGGATTAACTTCAGAAATCCTCAATGGCGAAAGTTTCAAATGTTCTTAAATGGTACCTCCTAATTCCACGACGCCGGGAAGTAGAGTTAACTTACGAAATTGTAATGACACGATTGCAAACATACCACGGTATGGGCGGGGCTTGAACTCGTGGCGAGTTAGTCGTAAAACTCCAGGATAATGTGTAAGCCACTGGGCCAGCTGATTACAATAAGATTCATCCAACTGTAAATACTTGCATTTGTGGTCACAGTGGTGGCCCAAGCTAACCTCCCTCTGATATATAAATATACCTAGTTGGATGATTCTAATTGTAGCCAGCTGGTCCAGTGGCTTACGCGCAGGCCTAGAATTCTGGGCCTCGTCGCGAGTTCAATCTCCACCCGTACTGTGATTTGCAAAGAACTGACATTCTGTAAAACAGCGTGAAATTCTTATTCATATTCAATAATTCATATAGTTGACAGTAAGGCATCATCAGCTGCTCTTGGTCTCAGAGGAACATATTCACTCTAGTTGTCATTGCTTGTTGATACTGTAATG
Source organism: Cherax destructor (assembly GCA_009830355.1). NCBI lineage: Eukaryota > Metazoa > Arthropoda > Malacostraca > Decapoda > Parastacidae > Cherax > Cherax destructor. The sequence goes on from WNWK01004721.1 coordinate 97,006, forward strand.
TATGTTGTTGTGACCTGTACAATATTTCAGTTTCCCTATCTGACCCCGTGGCCTGGTGGCAAAAGTTCTTGCTTCACACGGTGAGGGTCCGGGTTCGATTCCCGGCGAAGGGGTGGAAATATTGGGTGTGTTTCCTTACACCGGTTGTCTATGTTCACCTATCAGTAAAATGGGTACCTGGGTGTTAGTGGACTGGTGTGGGTCTCATCCTGGGACAAAACTAACCTAATTTGCGGGAAATGCTCAGCATAACAAGCGGCTTTCTATATAGTAGTATGTCATTGATGTCAGCTATGGTCTGTATACCTTGTACATGTACTGGTACAAATAAAGATATTATTATTATTATACATCTTAGGGCTAAGATGGTACCCTAAACGTTTCGTTGGAGTGCAGGAAAATTTAATGTAGTATAATAGTTAATTAACCTTGGAATCGTTGGAATCCGTGCCATAACTGGAGAATGACTCATGAGATCGGCTTCAAATTTTCTGTTTATGTGATTTCTTGAATATAAGGTTCACACTGCTATTGTTTTCCAAAAATACCAGTCTGGTAAGTTTATTGAATACATAGTGATACCATTTTTCTATTCAGTATTTAAAGAATACTTCAAAATGGTATTGACTTCAAAATAATATTGACTTCAAAATAGTATTGATTTCAGAATAGTATTGACTTCAATATAGTATTGACTTCAATATAGTATTGACTTCAATATAGTATTGACTTCAAAATAGTATTGACTTCAAAATAGTATTGACTTCAAAATAGTATTGACTTCAAAATAGTATTGACTTCAAAATAGTATTGACTTCAAAATAGTATTGACTTCAAAATAGTATTGACTTCAAAATAGTATTGACTTCAAAATAGTATTGACTTCAAAATAGTATTGACTTCAAAATAGTATTGACTTCAAAATAGTATTGACTTCAAAATAGTATTGACTTCAAAATTGTATTGACTTCAAAATTGTATTGACTTCAAAATTGTATTGACTTCAAAATTGTATTGACTTCAAAATTGTATTGACTTCAAAATTGTATTGACTTCAAAATTGTATTGACTTCAAAATTGTATTGACTTCAAAATTGTATTGACTTCAAAATTGTATTGACTTCAAAATTGTATTGACTTCAAAATTGTATTGACTTCAAAATTGTATTGACTTCAAAATTGTATTGACTTCAAAATTGTATTGACTTCAAAATTGTATTGACTTCAAAATTGTATTGACTTCAAAATTGTATTGACTTCAAAATTGTATTGACTTCAAAATTGTATTGACTTCAAAATTGTATTGACTTCAAAACAGTACTGACAATGCATTCTTTAAAGAATGCATTGTCAGTACATTCCTGCTTGGAACAGCAGGAATCATAAATTACTAGAGAATGCCTCTTTTGATTGGCTTCAAACTTCAGTCATTGTTGAGTTTTATTAAAGCGAAGCTTGGCTCTTAAGCTGTGTAAATTTCTATTCCCCATTTGTAAGTAAATTATTATACAAGTTATAAGTAAATACCTTTATGATCGTCTTCACACCTTATCCTAATTCGATGTATTTTTGTATTGATTTTGGATTATCTGGCTGCTAATTTATATATATATATATATATATATATATATATATATATATATATATATATATATATATATATATATATATATATATATATATATATATATTTTGCTATTTTTCAAATTTGGTTTTAAAATAGATAAAATATTAAAATATTTTTACTAGATTGTAGAGAATTTTTAGTAGAATGTAAATGAGAAAAAAGCCCCGAAAAAATAATAATTTATGCTAGTTTTGTTAGACTTTTAAAATTAACGAGAAAGATTTATTTTTGGCAACATTCTCAGCATTTTCATTTACTTAATCATTTATTTTCGTTTATTACTCGAGGACGCCTTAATTGGCTTCAATTTTTCAACACTGGTCTAATGTATCTTGGACAAAATTCATGGCTCTATTTACGTACGTTGGTGGTCAATACAGAATGTTACAAAGGTCATTCCCAAATTTTGTTTCCTTGTGATAGATGGTGTCAAGCTCCTGTGAGAAGCTTCAAAATGTCAACAGTTGTTTTTTCTACTTAGAAGAAAGTTGATATATTTAATGGTGTGTTTAGAGGCCATTTTGCCACTTTTAATTTAGAAATGCTATTGTATTAATTTACATTCTGTTATTTAGCTTGATTTAGGTTAGGTGTTCTTAATCCAAGGAACTAGGATTATTCATCGTTTGAAATGGACGGAGCTGTTCATGGGTTTAGGCTGTGTAGGCGCATTTTTTTTTTTAGAATCTATATAACCGGAAAAATGCATTTTCTGGTGAGCTCTAAGCCAGAGGAAGGCCTCTGTCAGATGACCAAAAGCTCCAGTTGCGGGTCATCTGACTAAGACCCACGTCAGGAAACACTTGTTCTGTTTGCTGACGAACCTAACCTAGCCTGTGCCTGCCGCCACACTCCTAGTAGCCCCGCTGCCCAAAGTTAGACTGAGAATACTCATGCTGGTGGCGACTTAGATTTGAGTGTTCAGGGGCTGATGTGTTTTCCACAAAGGAAATAATCTTTTTGTTAGTTTGTGCCGTTTTTCGTTTGCCACTTTTATTAATCAAATTGTTTTTTGTGAAATAATGGGAGAATGTCTTTTCTGATCAGAAATAAGTCGCTGTGTTTGGCTTTATTTTTTTTAACCAAAGTTAAATCAACTTAATGTTTTCGTATGTGCCTTTAACATCCGTGTGCCTAAAGGCTAATGTTAAAATTTTGTACGTTATGGCAAGTGAGTCGTGAAACTCCAGGCCAGTGCGTTAACCACTGGGCCAGCTGGCTACAATAAAATTAATCCACATAGGTATATTTACACACTATAGAGAGGTTAGCATGGGCCACCACTATGACCACAAATACAAGTTTTCACAGATGAATCTCCCGCCAGCGTGGCTGTGACTTGAGCCACGGCCACGCTGGAAGGGGATTCATCTGTAACAACTTGTATTTGTGGTCACAGTGGTGGCCCATGCTAACCTCCCTATAGTGTGTATAACTATGCCTACTTGGACAGCTGGCCCAGTGGCCTGGAGTTTTGTGACTCACTCTCCATGAGTTCTATCCCCACCCGTACCGAGGTTTGCATGTTATGCACATTAAGCATAAATAAATTTTCTTACTGGCTTAGTGTACTGTTTTCCTAAAAGCTGGACAATCTTACTTAGGGAAAATTTAGGACTGAATCTGACCTGTGTAGGTTCCAGTTTGAATTTAAAGCTTATATTTTCTGTGAATGACTTTGTAACTAGAGTTGTGCCCAGAGTGATTAAGCAGTATTATATGTCGTGCATTTATCTGAAGCTCTGTTCGGAAATATATTTTTTCACTTTATTTACAGATTATATCAATTATTACTGCCCTGTCTCTGTCTCTCTTTCTCTCTCTCTCTCTCTCTATCTCTCTCTCTCTCTCTCTCTCTCTCTCTCTCTCTCTCTCTCTCTCTCTCGCTCTCGGATTGCTACCCAGGGCAAGCCGGCACAGTGAGGCACCCTCCCTCTGGACAATTAATCCAGGCCCAACCACCAGATCAGGACTTTGAGGAGTTCCTTGGAAGCTCCTGTGCCCTCATAGACAGTGAGACAGACTTGATATAACTGGTGCTAATTAATACCATGCCATTCAAGTCCTGAACTCTAATCTTCACGATAAAAATCGAATCACAACCAAAAATGTCTATAGGCTAGTTGATCTGTCCCCCTATCACAACTTACACGAATTACAAGTGGTCAGAATAGCCCTGGACAGCTGCTACACGGCTGCTGTCTTATGTAGATGTAGCCAGTGACTGGGCATTCAGCCCAGAAAAGACCATTGAAGAAATGAACGGGAAGTTTGGGAAAAGTCGATTCACACGCAATGAAATCAGTGTTGGGTTGCAACATGTCTTGCATGGGAGCTAATATTTGCAATGTCAGCCCCCAGCTGATGAGTCATTAAGACGCCATTAAAAAGACGCCATCTGTCAATAAGACACTGACTCCAGCATACTATTGGGGTAATCAAGTCTTGTGTACCTAAATGTTCCCTATGTTAAGGATCTCTTTGGGCTCTGTCCTATGCTATATATACGGCATTACATTCCCAAACACAACAGTCTTGCGAGTTGAGTGTCTAGGTAACAACCCTGGAGGCACCTGCAACCCCAAATACTTAAAATGCAGGTACTATACCCGATGGGTGTTTCGGGGGTCAACGCTCCCGCGGCCAGGTCCATGACCAGTCCTTGCTGTGTAGAGGTGATCGCAGCACAGCAGTGTGTCCTGGCTCTCAGCCTTCCATAATAGACTGGGTCAGGCCACCACACTCGTCACTGTCACAGCCAGAAGCAAAACCATCTCAAGTCTTGGGCTTCACAAGGTAATCATTGAAGTGACAGCGACTTCCTCTCTTTGTGCCTTGGACCAAGGCCCGTCAGTAGCACTGTCAGCTACTGTCAACGTTGGCCCGGCAGCTTCACACAGCCTTACCAATAACGCACTACAAGTTACTTAGCAGGATTCACAGAACAGTAACTATTATGTTGTTCGACCAAGGACCGCAGAGATCCTTTATCCATGTAAGCACATTGTCTCAGCCTCCAGAAGCTCCGTATAGTAAGTGCAACTTTACATAGCTGGATTTTCTCAAAGCCTGACAAAGTCATATGATTCACAGTTTCTGTGGGGCCAACTTGAAACGATTCACACAGTTGTCGTTATCAGTCACCTGCCACCATACAAAGATAGAGTTGCAGGATACCGTTGTTGCCTTGAGGAAATCCAGTGTGATGCTGGTTGACCTTGATTTTCAGTCCTACAAGGTCTGGTCCATAGATTTGCTCACTGGCAGCGATTTTTTTATGGCAAGTTTATGTGGGGATGACAACAAGCAGTTAAATTTTCTTGCTGACCATGGTTGGTGGTCACATGATCTTTGGCAACTTCCTGGTAGTGAGGGTCTAATGCTGTAGAGAGTGTCTTAGGAACTAAGATCACAACCCTCACTAGAAATATCTTCTTTTAGAGAAGACAGAACCAGTGGATAATCTATAGAATCTGGATATTATAGGAATCGATGTCAATTAGTCCAGCCCTGAGCAGAACGAAACATACACAATCAGTATCTTAACACAGTCGAATATCAGGATGGACAGTACTGGGTGAGGTTACCGTGGACGTTCATTAAACCACATTTATCCATTAATTATGCCATGGCCAGATGAAGGTTCAGATACATGAGCTAGGGAAGAACCCAGACGTGTTCACCGTGTATGACATCATTCGGGAGTAGTTAGATAACCGCTGTATTGAGGAAGTGATTAATGATAATCCAGCCACTGGTCACTATCGTCCACATCATGGGGGCCAAGACAGTTTCTGAATCCACCCCTGTATGCGTCGTGTATAACTGCAGTGCTGTTGCATCTAGTGACTTGGCTAGTCTTAATGATTGCCTGATGATGGGACCTTCCCTGACTCTTCTACAGTAAGGTAGGTATGGTGCCGCTGGCTATATCAGCAACATAAAAGAAAGTCAGACACCTTCAAGGCCAGAGTAGCGCCTCGGAAATCTAGGACAGTCCCACAACATTGTGGGTAATACACTAGCTGTCTATCTCCACCTAGTATTAGACTAATATAGGCAAAACTGTGATCTGCAGTGAAAATGAGGTTGTTCTCCTGTAGTTGGGAAATGGTGTGAGTAAGTAGTTTACAGAATCGTGTGGCCGAGATTAGGAAGATGCAATCAAAATATCTCTTCCTTCAAATCCCTACAGAGAAAAATCCAGCTGAAATGTCATCTCTTGGGGTCCCACTCAATGAGTCTCACTAGGCAGCTTTCTGAAGTTCTTGTTAGACAAGACCAGATCACTAGTGACTCACCTGACCTGAGTGTTAGTGTCCTGGACTGTGATCCATAGACAAATAGAATGTGTGAAACATCTATCACATTAGTTCGTAAATTAGACACATGTTCAACACTTGGGTATCTTTATTGAGGAAACGTTTCGCCACACAGTGGCTTCATCAGTCCAATACAAAGGAGAATGGTGAAGAACAGGAGGAGTTTGAGGTAATCAGTCCCTCAGCCTTGAGTCGATATAATCAGTCCATCAATCAATTGATAGACGTGTTGCACATGTGTCTAATTTATCAACTTGTCGGTTCTCTGAACTATTTATCTGCACATTAGTTCTTATTCTGTTTAGACCCTCGCTTGTGTTATGTTACCCTTACTATTACTGTACTTCAATTTTCTTTGTTAATTAAGAACAAGGAATATACTCAGCATTTTCGAGTGCAGTGAGTCAGTGACTCCACATACCAAAAATAGTTATAGAAACAAGATGATGATGACACAAACTGGTTTTGTAAATACTGAAAATATTTAATTGCAGCTAAATTAAGTGACACTGACAGACACAGAACTACTGCCAAGCACGAGAAACTGAAGGACAATTCAGTAGACAGAGACAGTGCTTCAAACTGAGAATAAGCGACGATGTAAGAAGAACAGAGGGAAATACGGCTTTGTTCATTGCTGAACATTGTTCATTACGAGTGGTTAAGCACTTAAGTGAACTTTGCATATCAACATTTTGCTGACAGTTCTGGATGTGTGAGCTTTATTAAGGAGGACAAAATCTAGTGCAGTTGTTTACAATGTAATGATACCATATTTTAGTCATGACTTAAAAGCTGATATTGGAAACAGTAAATTCAGTTTATTAATGGACAAAAGTAATATTTCTATAACTAAACTATTAAGTATAACTATTAGGTATTATTCTGAGAGAAAGAAACAAATTGTGGTTACTTATTTAGCCCTAGTTAAACCTTGTGAATGCAATGATGACTCAAAATGCAAGGCTTTAAATTAATGCTTGAAAAGAAATGGACTTAAGTTACAAAAAACGTATTGCTCTAGGCCAGTAATTCTCAACCAGGGGTAAATTTACCCCTTGGGGGTAAAACATTACATGGCAAGAGGTAAATATTTTTGTGCAAAACCTGAATAATTAATTTTTGTGACCTTGTTTTTCTGTTCCTTTTATGACGGCGAGAAATTTTTTTGTATGGACGTAAGGAGGTAAATGGAGAAATACAACAAGCCGAGAAGGTTAATGATGGAGGGAAAGTTGAGAATCCCTGCACTAGGCGCTGATGATTCTGTTATGACCGGTATCATCAGTAGTGTTTGCAAAATTAAAATCTGAAGTTGTGTATCAAGAGTTTGAGAGCTGTCTTGACTATTAGAAGGCATGCTAAACTGTAAATGCTACTATAATTACAAACTACCAAATGAAGTCATAACCTCCTCCTCCTCCTCAACAAGAAATACCTACACACACTCAGGTAGAGATGGTTCATAGGGATTTGGCAGATGTAGAATAATCGGCTGTATACTGGTGAGTGAGAGCAATCCATGGTTTATTTTTACAAATAGTAATGATAGCGCGTTTTTTTTTTTTTTTTAGCCAAAACGCAGAAAAATCTCGCTTTTCTAGCGCGTTTTAGGCAATAATCTAGTGCTATTTGAAAATTTAGTTTGGAAACCCTGGTATGAAGAAACAGCTAAAATGCTGTGTATCCTCCTGCTACATTGGCGGGCATCCCTGTGATTATCCTAGCCCGCTGCCTTACCCTGTCGACAGGGTGCAGCAAGTCGTCTACTTTGAAGTCACTGGGGTAGATTACAAAGGGCCAATCATCCTCACCAAAACACCAGAGAAAGTCCCACTTGAAGTTTGTGTGTGCTTGTTCACGTGTACTGCCACGAGGGAAATACATTTAAAGGTCACTTCTGACATGACTGCTGAAGTCTTCATTAAGTTGTTTAGGAGATTTTCAGCCAGGAGGTCATGTCCCAGGTTATAGATTTCAGACCATGGAACGAACTCTGTTGCTGGTTCTACTTACCTCGACATGATATTCGATCAAGCAGAGGTCAAGCAAATGTAACAGCAGCAATGTTATCGCTAGAGACTCGTACCTCTCAAAGCTCCTTGGCAAGGAGGATTTTACGAGTCTTATCGGCATCATCAAACAATGTCTGAAGACTCTCCATCGTAAACAGATTGATGTGGAAGAGTTCAGGACAGTGGTAACTGAAGTTGAGAATAAAATTAATAACCGATCTCTGACGTACGTCAACGATGATAAAGACATCCTAGAAGTGTTGAGTCCATCTCATTTGATATGTGGACGTCAGAGCTTCCTTGAGTCCAGCCAACTTTAGACACAAGTTCAAACACCTTAACTCTATCACTGAACACTGGGAGAAGGTCTGTCATGAAAATTACCTTATGTTACTTAGTGAATGCTGCCATGGGTAGGAAGCCCATAATAATTAGATACCGCTACAACCTGGTGACATGATGGCCCGAGGGCCCGAGGTCCCGAGGGCCCGAGGTCTAGATAACCACTAAGATAAATTATGGCCATGTACCTCGATGACAGTGGTACTGTCAGAACAGTTGATGTAAAGAACAAAGACACAATACCTTGACTGGAACAATGCACAAATAACCCACACATAGGAGAGAAGAGCTTATAACGACGTTTCGGTCCAATTTAGATCATTTACAAGTCACACTAACACACGAAGGTGAGGGAGCCCGTGTATAAAGAAGAGGGGGCCAGGGACAGGACAGATTAGATTTTTTAGAATTTGCCACCGAAGTGGCTAGTTTATTGTGCACACCATATCCATCCTGTGGATGGATACACAAAAGGCCTAGAAACTAGGCCTCAAAAGGGTTACAGGTGTACATTTGGATTTATATCTACAGTTCACTTAACTATTACAAGAAAATTTAGGAAATTTGCTTAGTATATCTGGTATCTTATTTTCATTAATAAGATATCTTGACATGTCACATAGGTTCTTATACTGTCTATCTCTATATTCCTCAATAAGTGGACAATTAAGAACAGAGTGTTCAATACAGTGACCATATGCCTGACCACATAATTTACATTTGGTTTGATCATTATCTGTGTGTCTCCTAAACTGCCAGAAGTACTTGTAGCCAAGCCTAAGCCTGGCCACTACAACATCAGTCAGTCTGTTCACATTGCAAGTTGCTCCATAAACATGCTTATCTACGTTTATGTTATCATAGTGGGTTATAGATCTACTCAGACTTTTAACTGCATTCCTATAACATTTATTTTAATTATTTACTTCTCTCCTAACATTATTCCTAATGCTAGACACAGATATACCAAAGTTATATTCTACATTCTCCTTCTAGGTATTCTTCTTGCTAACATATCAACTTTACCATGAAGGAGTAATCCAATGTGTGATGGGATACATAGCAATTGTACATTAATTCCTTTTTCCCGGATTTTTTAGTATACCTGGCTTCTCTAATGAGCATGTTGTTAGTCATTATATGAGTCAAGAGCCTTCAATGATGACATTGAATCAGTAATGATGATAAGAGTCAAGCTCAGTGTCCTAAGTTAGCTTTAGCGCCATTATGATGGCAAACAATTCAGTTTGCAGTGTAGACGCCCAGTTGTTAATTCTTATGCCTAGTTCAACAAATTTATTATTGTTCTTAACTAGGGAGGTGGCAACCAGAGCAGATGCAGCCCTGCCAGAAGACTCCTGTTTAGATCCATCAGTGTATATAACTTGTGATAACTTATTACTACCAGCTAGGCTAGAAATTTCTTCTTGAGCAGTTGCTTTAACAAGTGATTTAAGGAAGGGATTACTAGCAATGAGCTTCTTGGGAGGGGCTTGCAGGTATGTGATATTAAATGAACACATCTTCCATGGCGGGGTGAAATGCTCTTGTTGTCTACAGTGATATAGTTCATGCAGGTTGTAAAGCTTAATATAATTGCATGTTTTCACAATCCATTTAGATCTGTGTGTATTTCTAAACATTTAGTAAGATTCTTAGTGTCAGAGTCTGGTTCATTTCTTAACATTCTAATACCGAGTACAGTGTTAATCCCAATAATCCTATCACTGATACTAGAAATACCAAGCTCCTTCCTCATATTAAGAACCTCTGTAGATTTGGGACAGCCAAGAATAATTCTGAGAGCTTCATTTTGAATTAACTCGAAGGACAGAGAGGAAGAAAGTGGAGAAGTAGTTGTAGAGGTAATGCTAGTAGTGGAAGTAGTGGTAGTAGAAGTAGTGGTAATAGTAAGCAGGGGGGAGTAGTGGTAGACAGAAAGGAGAGTGAAATGAGGCAATAGTAGTAGCGGTATTATTATTAGTAGTAGTAATGGAGTATGGTGAAAGTGGAGTAAGTCTAGGAACAAGAAAAATGAGCACTGCAGAATAGCTAATGACCCATGAGGGTGAGATGAAACGTACAGAGGAAAAAACTGAAGGACAGAACACACCTACGCAGAAGAAAGGAAGACGAAGAAAAAATAGGAAAGGAAAAGAGGTAGGAAGAAGAGGAAAATAAAAGATAACGTCAAGTCACGAGTGTTCTGAAGTTTGGAGCATTTGACAATGTAATGAGAAAGGAAGGCATCTACAGAGACAAAGTCAGGACTAAGATTCATATTAGGAAAGCTGTGTATAAGGGATGCTTCAACAAGATGGCGACTGTGAAGGCTAGGAGAAGGGTAGGCAGTTTTAGCAGAGGACCAGTCAATAGGATGACTTTGATCTCTGACATGACAGAAAAGAGCATTATTAGTGTCAGCAAGTCTAACACTTCAGAAAGAGAGCGACCAGTTTTTCTAAAAGTATTGAAGAGGACAAGAGGAGGCATCAATTGCAGGGAAAGAGTTACGAACTATATTACTATGTCTATGAAACGGAGAGTTTTTTGAGATTAGAAAGACTAGAAATATAGGAAGGTAGAGAACAGGAGAGTTCACTGGAGTAGAGAGTTTGGGAGAGAAGAACGTCGTTTAGCACATGAGAAAGCAGAGTTTATGAAATCGGAAGGGTAGCCACGACGAGAGAACGAATTGCGAAGAGTGGAAGATGTACTATGTAAAGGTACGACCCACACTCGGACTATAGACAGATTAGTACATTTTGAATTGCACTGTCCAGTGAGGAAAAACAACACCTCTCAAGAGACTTCAGCAACCACCCTGTGACCTCAGCTCAAGACAACACAGGAGGCTAGACGACGTATCCAGATGATGAAGAGTGACCTTGTGTGACCAGGTCAAACAAGGTCATCCCCAAGTGTGGAAAATTCCAGTTTTCCGTGAATATAACCGTCCTTTCATGGGATGGAAGGGAAATGGAGGGAAGGAACAGAAAGGAGGGAAGGAAGGGAAAAGTAGGGAAGGGTGAGGGGGGGTTTAAGTGGCAAATGGCTGGTGGTGTGGCCACCTTGCCAAACTTTCACTCTAAAACCTTTATAGTAAAATTAATTTAGTGGTAAGGCCATAGTAAGCTTGAGATGACTGGTATGTAGATGGGATTTGATTGATGTATTGATTAATCAGGTCGTCAGTCACGATAGTACACCTCTAATCAAGACACCTAGTACCATCATTACTATCTAATACCATCATTACTATCCAATACCACCTTTACTATCTAATACCACCATTACTATCTAATACCATCACCAACTAATATCGCCATCACCACCTAATATCGCCATCACTACCTAATACCACCATCACCAGCTAATACCACCATCACCAGCTAATACCACCATCACCAGCTAATACCACCATCACCAGCTAATACCACCATCACCAGCTAATACCACCATCACCAGCTAATACCACCATCACCAGCTAATACCACCATCACCAGCTAATACCACCATCACCAGCTAATACCACCATCACCAGCTAATACCACCATCACCAGCTAATGCCACCATTACAACCTAATGCCACCATCACCACCTAATGCCACCATCACCACCATCACCAGCTAATACCACAACCAGCTAATACCCCCATCACCACCTAATGCCACCATCACCACCTAATGCCACCATCACCACCATCACCAGCTAATACCCCCATCACCAGCTAATACCCCCATCACCACCTAATACCACCATCACCACCTAATACCACCATCACCACCTAATGCCACCATCACCACCATCACCAGCTAATACCACAACCAGCTAATACCACCATCACCACCTAATACCACCATCACCACCTAATACCACCATCACCACCTAATACCACCATCACCAGCTAATGCCACCATTACAACCTAATGCCACCATCACCACCTAATGCCACTATCACCACCTAATGCCACTATCACCACCTAATGCCACCATCACCACCTAATGCCACCATCACCACCATCACCAGCTAATACGACAACCAGCTAATACCCCCATCACCACCTAATACCACCATCACCACCTAATACTAAATCACCACCTAATACCACCATCACCACCTAATGCCACCATCACCACCTAATGCCACCATCACCACCATCACCAGCTAATACCACAACCAGCTAATACCACCTCATCACCTAATACCATACAGACTTGTATTTTGTCTGATATATGTAAAATATTGGTTTAGTTCATTTCTGAATATTTCTGGTCATATTTTTTCCCTAACGCTGGTGTAATTTATATTAATAACTAAAAGGACACAAATGCAACTAATGTGACATTTTATTGTGGCAACGTTTCGCTCTCCAGGAGCTTGAGAAAGCTCCTGGAGAGCGAAACGTTGCCACAATAAAATGTCACATTAGTTGCATTTGTGTCCTTTTACTTAACATATTGTCGGTAATTCTACCAATATTATTACATTAATAACTAATCGGGGAATATTTTTGGTATTATTAGAGATGAGTTTAATTAGTATTATCCAAGTTTAAACCTTTTAATTTGATCGTTGTTAATGGTGTTTGATAATTATTAAACGCCATGTTGCTCGTGTTGCATACACGAGCAACATGGCCTCTTTAGTCGAATACTGTTGACATTAGAAGTGGGGGAGATCAGTCCCTCAGCAATGATGGGATGTGGTCAGTCCATTTAGTTAAGGGTGTTACCATCTTCTATCAGTTTTGAGGGACTGATCACCTGAAAATTACCTCATCATCTCTTTTATTGTCCCCAGTATTATAATCGTATATATTCGACTGAAGAAGCCTGTTGCATAGGTGAAACGTTTCGACAATAAAGATACCTAAGTGTTGCACATGTCTTACACATCAACTTGTCTGTGTTGAATACAGTTTAGCGCCAGTTTAGTGCCAGTTTAGTGCCAGGAAGAAAAGGAAACTGACAAGAAATGACAGGAATCCTACACAAACTCAAAACACTTGTGGATATTAATAAGGGCAAACACGACGACATTTATTTTTGCAAACATACAGGAACTACAGCCATCAACAAACAAAATACCTTTCATCAATGGACTGCTCATGGAGTCAAATACAATGTTCGCACATTTCACAGAGATCCCCCAAAAAAGAATCACTTTGACAACGAAATTTGGATCCCAGGTTATAACCTATTCAGATGCGACAGAGTGAACAGGCAATAAGGGGGAGGAGGAAGGGGTTGGCCTGTAATGACCTCAAATGATGTAGTTGAAGTTTTGGCAGTAAAGATCGAAAATCCAGTTACTCATTGTATTCGTTCATTTTATTTCTTCTGATCGTGTTTGTATTTAACTTAATTTAGATTTTGAACCCAATAAACTACAAACAAGTAGTTGAAAAATCGTGCTTAAAGTTGCAACCTTGAGGCCAACTTATCGTTGCACCAGCGATACAGCCATACATGTGCACACAAATAGTTAAATGAACAAATGAAATCAAACCTCAGTTTAATTCTAACATATACTTTATTTACTGAACAAAATACATAGTATGGGTATCATTCCAAGATCAGATGATGGCTGGGTCTTCTCCATTGCTTTGATGTGATGCTGGTCGCCCTTCAAGAGCATCAGCCTCTCAAAGTTTCAATCTGACATGGTGGCTCTCTTGGCCTACAGAGAATAGGCGCTCACAACAGACAGAAACAAACACGTGCGACGTTGAAAAGGCATTGATTTACTACGTTAAGATTTACTCGTTCAATAATCTCCACTTACCCATTAGTAACTACGACTTCCCTTTGTTTAGGTTGGACAAATACATGAATGAGAGGGGTTGGATCTGAGTGGGACTTGCACATGAGTAAATAGATTTGTCAGAGCTTATTGTTAGGGTAGCACTGAAAGTGGGTTGGTGTAGTGTCTGATACGTGGAAGATGGCTAATGTAATTCCTATTTTTAAAGCAGGGGACAAGTCGTTACCATCAAATTACCGCCCAATAAGTCTAACTTCAATTGTAGGCAAATTATTAGAGTCGATTATAGCTGATAACATAAGAAGCCATCTCGATAGGCATAATTTGATTAATGATACTCAACATGGATTCACCAGGGGCCGTTCCTGCCTAACTAATTTATTAACTTTTTTCAGTAAGGCTTTTGAGGCAGTTGATCATGATAAAGAATTCGATATTGTTTATTTGGATTTTAGTAAGGCTTTTGATAGAGTACCACATCAGAGACTGTTAAAGAAAGTGGCTGCTCACGGCATTGGAGGAAAAGTGTTTTCATGGATCGAGTCATGGCTCACCAATAGGAAGCAGAGGGTGTGCATTAATGGGGTTAAATCTGAGTGGGGATCTGTAACAAGTGGCGTTCCACAGGGATCGGTTTTGGGCCCGTTGTTGTTTATAATATATATAAATGACCTTGACGAGGGAATTACTAGTGATATGAGCAAATTCGCTGATGACACGAAGATAGGTAGGATAATCGATTCAGACGTAGATGTCACGGAACTTCAGGAGGATTTAGACAAACTCAATTCCTGGTCAGAAAAATGGCAGATGCAGTTCAATGTAGATAAATGCAAAGTTCTAAAGCTCGGGAATGTTCATAACCCTAGCACCTACCAGCTTAATAATGTTAACATAAGAACATAAGAAAAGAGGAACACTGCAGCAGGCCTGTTGGCCCATACTAGGCAGGTCCTTCACAATCCGTCCCACTAACAGAATATTTGCTCAACCCAATTTTCAAAGCTACCCAAGAAATAAGCTTTGACAATTCTACCCACTCATGCGCGAGTCCCACTCAAATCCAACCCCTCTCACTCATGAATTTATCCAACCTAAATTTGAAACTACCCAAGGTCCTAGCTTCAATAACCCTACTAGGCAGACTGTTCCACTCATCAACTACCCTATTTCCAAACCAATACTTTCCTATATCCTTTCTAAATCTAAACTTATCTAACTTGAATCCATTATTGCGGGTTCTCTCTTGGAGAGATATCCTCAAGACCTTATTTATATCCCCTTTGTTAATACCCATTTTCCACTTGTATACCTCGATCATGTCTCCCCTCATTCTACGTCTTACAAGTGAATGTAATTTTAGGGTCTTCAATCTTTCTTCGTAAGGAAGATTTCTAATGCTATGTATTAATTTAGTCATTCTACGCTGAATGTTTTCTAACGAATTTATGTCCATTCTGTAATATGGAGACCAGAACTGAGCTGCGTAATCTAGGTGAGGCCTTACTAATGATGTATAAAGCTGTAATATAACCTCTGGACTTCTGTTGCTAACACTTCTTGATATAAATCCCAGTAATCTATTTGCCTTATTACGTACGCTTAGGCATTGCTGTCTTGGTTTAAGGTTGCTGCTTACCATCACCCCCAAGTCCTTCTCGCAATCTGTATGGCTAAGTTCTACGTTATTTAACTTATAAGTGCTTGGGTTATGGACACTCCCGAGCTTCAGAACCTTGCATTTATCTACATTGAACTGCATCTGCCACTTTTCTGACCACGAATTAAGTTTGTCTAAATCTTCCTGAAGTTCTATGATATCTATGTTTGAATCAATTATCCTACCTATCTTCGTGTCGTCGGCGAATTTGCTCATATCACTAGTAATTCCCTCATCAAGGTCATTGATATATATTATAAATAACAATGGGCCTAAGACTGATCCCTGTGGAACACCACTTGTTACAAGTCCCCATTCGGATTTAACCCCATTTATGCACACTCTCTGCTTCCTATTGGTGAGCCATGACTCGATCCATGACAGCACTTTTCCCCCAATGCCATGAGCTGCCACTTTCTTTAACAGTCTCTGGTGCGGTACTCTATCAAAAGCCTTACTAAAGTCTAAATAAACAATATCGAATTCTTTATCGTGATCAACAGCCTCAAAAGCTTTAGTGAAGAAGGTTAATAAATTAGATAGGCAGGAACGGCCCCTCGTGAATCCATGCTGGGTATCATTAATCAAATTATGGTTATCTAGATGGCTTCTAATAATATCAGCTATAATTGACTCTAGTAATTTGCCTACAATTGAGGTCAGGCTTATTGGGCGGTAGTTTGACGGTAGTGACTTGTCCCCTGCTTTAAAAATAGGAATTACATTAGCCATCTTCCACATATCAGACACTACACCTGTTTGAAGAGATAAATTAAAAATGTTAGATATTGGTTCACAGAGTTCCATTTTGCATTCCTTAAGAACCCTTGCAAAAAGCTCATCAGGACCCGGCGATTTATTTTGTTTCAGTCGGTCCAGCTGTTTCATAATCATTTCGCTAGTGACTGTGATATTACATAATTTATCTTCTTCTGGGCCTCTGTAAAAATTAATTACTGGGATATTATTAATGTCTTCCTGTGTGAAAACCGAGAGAAAATAATTATTAAAAATAGAGCACATATCATTCTCCTTGTCAGTAAGATGCCCAAAGTTATTTTTAAGGGGACCTATCTTATCCCTAACTTTTGTTCTATAAACCTGGAAAAACTTTTGGGTTAGTTTTTGAATCCCTAGCAACTTTAATTTCATAGTCCCGTTTAGATTTTCTTATTCCCTTTTTAACGTCCCTCTTAATGTCAGTATACTGATTTATAAGATGACCCTCACCTCTTTTATGCGCCTATAAATTCCTTTCTTCTGCCCTAAAAGATATTTGAGCCTATTATTCATCCATTTTGGGTCATTTCTACTTGATCTAATTTCTTTATACGGGATAAATGTTCTTTGGGCAGCCTGTATAGTGTTAAGAAAACTGTCATATTGATACCTCTCTTCTTCACCCCAGTCCACAGTTGATAAGTGTTCTCTAAGTCCATTATAATCTGCTAAGCGAAAATCTGGGACCATTACTGAATTATCCCTACTATCATACATCCATTTAATGCTAAAGGTAATTGACTTGTGGTCGCTTGAGCCGAGTTCCTCTGTAATTTCTAAATTATTAACAAGGGTTTCCTTGCTTGCCAGAACCAAGTCAAGTAGGTTATTTCCCTTGTAGGTTCTGTTACAAACTGCTTCAAAAAGCAATCCTGAACTACTTCTAAAAAGTCGTTAGATTCTAAATTCCCTGTCATGAAATTCCAATCAATCTGACTAAAGTTAAAGTCCCCTAGAATTACTACGTTATCGTGTCTTGTGGCCTTAACAATTTCCTCCCAAAGTAGTCTCCCTTGTTCCCTATCTAAGTTTGGAGGACGGTAAATCACGCCTAAAATCAATTTTTCACACCCCTCTGAAAATTCTATCCAGACAGACTCTGTATGTGTTAATTCAGACTTTATACCCGTTTTTATGCAACAATTTAAATGATCACGGACATAGAGTGCCACCCCACCCCCTTTCCCGATACTTCTGTCTACTTGGAACAATTTAAAACCCTGAATGTGACATTCGCAGGCATGTCCCGATTTTTCATATTAAACCATGTCTCAGTTATTGCAAAAACATCAATATTACCCGTACTTGCAACTAATCTCAACTCGTCCATCTTATTCCTAGCACTACGACTATTGGTGTAATATATATTTAGAGACCCTCCTTTCTCTTTACCCTTCCTGCTCATCTCTGTTTTTCCACTATACCTATTACTGTCCTTGTCATCTAGTGTCACTAGCTTTCCACTATCCACCTTATTCTGCCTATTACTAGTTCTCCTACAACTTATAATATTACTACACTGGGACTTCTCTGTTTTCCCCCCAAAACCCATACCACTAACTATTTCTAGTTTAAAGCCCTAACAGCTCCCTCCACTGCAGTTGCCAGTGCCCCCACCCCAGACCTGGATAAGTGAACCCCATCCCTGGCATACATGTCATTTCTGCCATAGAAGAGGTCCCAGTTGTCAATGAATGTTACTGAATTTTCCTTACAGTATTTGTCCAGCCAGCAATTGACACCAATTGCCCTGGACAGCCATTCATTTCCAACTCCTCTCCTTGGCAAAATACCACATATGACAGGGTTCCCACCCTTCTTCCTAATTATGTCTATTGCTGACCTAAACCTGCTAGTCAGGTCCTCACTCCTACGTCTGCCAACATCGTTGCCTCCAGCACTGAGACAGATAATAGGATTGCTCCCATTACCTCTCATGATGTCGTCCAGACGGCTAACAATATCCTCCATCCCAGCCCCAGGAAAGCAAACCCTCTGTCTCCTACTCCTATCAATCAAACAGAAAGCCCTATCCATGTACCTAACCTGACTGTCCCCAACAACAACAATGTTTTTACCTTCCTTTGTGTCTTTCGTCGTGACGCTCCCGTACAGAATGCGAAAAGGATCTGGGGGTTATGGTAAGCAGCAACCTCAAACCAAGTCAGCAATGCCTAAGCGTAAGAAATAAAGCAAATAGATTACTGGGATTTATATCAAGAAGTGTAAGCAACAGAAGTCCAGCGGTTATATTACAGCTTTATACATCATTAGTAAGGCCTCACCTAGATTATGCAGCTCAGTTCTGGTCTCCATTTTACAGAATGGATATAAATTCGTTAGAAAACATTCAGCGACGAATGACAAAGTTAATTCATAGCATTAGAAATCTTCCGTATGAAGAAAGATTGAAGACCCTTAAATTACATTCACTTGTAAGACGAAGAAAGAGGGGAGACATGATCGAGGTATATAAGTGGAAGATGGGTATTAATAAGGGGGATATAAATAAGGTCTTGAGGATATCTCTCCAAGAGAGAACCCGCAATAATGGATTCAAATTGGATAAGTTTAGATTTAGAAAGGATATAGGAAAATATTGGTTTGGAAATAGGGTAGTTGATGAGTGGAACAGTCTGCCTAGTAGGGTCATTGAAGCTATGACCTTGGGTAGTTTCAAATTTAGGTTGGATAAATTCATGAGTGAGAGGGGTTGGATTTGAGTGGGACTCGCACTTGAGTTAATAGAATCTTCAAAGCTTATTTCTTGGGTAGAATTGAAAATTAGGTTGGGCAATTATTCTGTTAGTGGGATGGATTGTGAAGGACCTGCCTAGTATGGGCCAACAGGCCTGCTGCAGTGTTCCTACTTTCTTATGTTTCTTATGTTCTTATGTTCTTATGTTGGACAAATGTTCTGTTAGTGGGTTGGTATTGTAAAGGATCTGCCAAATATGGGCCAGCAGGCCTACTGCAGTGTTCCTCCTTTCTTATGTTCTTTCCGACTACAAACAACGTATGAATTTTTTTTAGCCTACTCGAAGTTAGTGGAAATCTATTTAGTGGAAGCTAATTGGTCCGCTAACGGTTTCCGAAGTTAGCGGAAACGCTAATCCGCTAAACAAAATGTTCCACTATTTAGCGGAACTGTACCCACCACTGATAATGTGTTTCAAATATTTATATTATTTTATAATTTGTGACTTGTTTTAGGGCTGAAGACTCACTCTAAGTCGGACCGAAACGTCGTCATAAGTTCCATTCTCCTATAGGGAAGGAGGTATTTATGACTGCATAAAAAGATACTTAGGTGCAAGTAGATATCTCAAATATTTTTATGAATAATTTGGTAGAGTACAAATTAGACTGAAGATATTACCATGGATGTTGTCGTGTCAGGTCTCCTGTAGCTCGATTGGTAGGTCACTCATCTCACACACTGGGCTCCGGGGATCGATCCCGGAGCGGGTTGAAGCATTAGGGCGTGTATCCTTAAGGCACCTGCTGTCCATGTTCACTTATCAGTAAAATAGGTACCTGGGTGTTAGTGGACTGGTGTGGATCGCATCATGGAACAAAATTGACCTAATTTGCCCAAAATGATCTAAATAACAAGGGACTTTCTCTAGTACAGATGTAGTGGAGTCCTCTTCCGTGGTAGACTCTTCAACAGCCATCACAGCCATAGCCTCTAATACAGATATAGTAGGGGGAGTCCTCTTCCAGAGAAAATGTTGGCCCCATGTTAACAGATGGTTGTGTCTCGGGTTTGGCTATGGAGGACTGTAGTGCAGTTCTAGGATCTGCACAGATTAGGAATACATCCAGCACGAATTGTATCCAGCCAAAAACAAAATGTTGCAAATTCTATGTTTTGGGCATCTGTAAACATGGAATATCAGGGAAAACGAATGGGGCATGCAACTTTGAGCATCCCAAAAAAGGACGCGACCTCCTGTCTAAAGGAGTGTGTTGTTCTGCCTCTTGCAAATTCTTCCACCCTGAGATGTGTCATTCTTCAATCCTTGAAAAACAATGTTACAATACCAATTGCCCCGCATACTACCTAAAAGGGACCAGGAGGCACACACCCCATACAACAAACCATAGTAGTTAAGGTAGTTATGACAACCCCACCCCAAGTGATTTTTTAGTGGTAGGAAACGAAGAAAAGAGGTAACCAAAATAGTCCACCACCTTGGAGCCTTGTCAGACCGGAGGGGCCACTGGCCCCTCCGGACTCACAACTACTGATGCCAACATTGAAATCCCCCCAACAAACATGCAACACAACCTCATTTATATTTGCTAATATACAGCGCCTTAAGCCATCTACCAACAACAAAATTCCTTTCATTAGTGGACTTCTAGAGGAGTCAAATGCACTGTTTGCAGCCTTCACAGAGACCCACGCAAAAGCAATAAGCTCAGATAATTCTATTTACTCATTTGCAAGTCCCACTCAAATCCAAATCCTCTCACTCATATATTTATCTAACCTAGAATATTTGCTCAACCCAATTGAAATATGGATACCAGGGTACAACCTTTTCAAATGCGACAGAAAGAACAGGCAACAAGGGAGGGTTGGCCAGTATGTCAAAGAGTCGCTCATTTTCACAGAGATACTGAACACCACAAATGATGTAGTTGAAGTTCTGACAATAAAAATCGAGAACCAAAACCTAGTCATTGTACTTGTATATAAGCCACCAGATGCAACTTCCCAACAGTTCAAAGAACAACTATCAAAAATTGACTCCTGTCTGGAAAACCTTCCAGCCCCATCCCCAAACATCTTGCTGCTTGGTGACTTCAATCTTAGACATTCAAAATGGAACAATGGAAGAATATAGAAAACAATGTTGTAGCAGAAATAATCCCTGGAGGCAACTCAGATGAAAAGTCACACACACATGAGCTGCTGAATTTCTGCAACAAACACACCCTAAGTCAGCAGATAGTGGAGCCAACGAGACTAGAGAACACACTAGACCTTATCTTCACAAATAATGAGGACCTGGTAGGAAACATTACAATATCAAAAACAAATTCTGATCACAATCTAATTGAAGTCCAGACGTACATGCACAGGAGTCCTGATCAGCAAAACGCATATAGCTATGAGGGTACCTTTACCAAATTCAACTTCAACAACAAGAACATCAACTGGGATCTGGTAAACTATGCACTAAATAAAACATGTTGGGAAGATATCTTGAATTACATGGACCCTACTGG
Source organism: Cherax destructor (assembly GCA_009830355.1). Taxonomy (NCBI): domain Eukaryota; kingdom Metazoa; phylum Arthropoda; class Malacostraca; order Decapoda; family Parastacidae; genus Cherax; species Cherax destructor. The sequence goes on from WNWK01004721.1 coordinate 118,760, forward strand.
TAGCTGAAATATGTTCAAAGCATATTCTAAGAAAAAAGAAGAGAAGAAGTAAACTGGAGAGAGAGAGAGACGCTCCCTCTACAAGAGAAGAATAATCACTGAGCTCCTCAAGAATGCCGGACTATCTGATTCACGGAAGGAAGCGCTAACCAGGGAAGTGGAAAATATTGAGCTAAAGTTAAAGGACTCATACAGGATCCAGGAGAGTCAAGAGGAGCTAAAAGCGATTAGTGAAATTGAAAGAAATTCGAAATATTTCTTTTCATATGCCAAAAACAAGGCAAAATCCACTTCTAGTATAGGGCCCCTGCTCAGACAAGACTGATCTTACACAGATGACAACAAAGAAATGAGTGAGATACTGAAATCTCAATATGACTCTGTGTTCAGCGAGCCACTAATCCGTCTAAAGATAGACAATCCAAACAATTTTTTCATGAATGAGCCTCAAAACCCTGCCAATGTATGCCAAATTTCTGACATAACCCTAACTCCTCTAGACTTTGAGAAAGCCATCGACGACATGCCCATGCACTCAGCCCCAGGCCTAGACTCGTGGAACTCTGTGTTCATTAAAAACTGCAAGAAACCCCTCTCACAGGCCCTAAGTATGCTATGGAGAAGGAGGTTAGACACAGGTGAGATTCCACAGTCACTAAAAACAACGGATATAGCCCCACTCCATAAAGGTGGCAGCAAAGCAGTAGCTAAGAACTATAGACCAATAGCTTTAACGTCCCATATAATAAAAATCTTTGAAAGAGTTCTAAGAAGCAGGATAGCAAACCACTTGGACTCCCAAAAATTGCACAACCCAGGACAACATGGTGTCAGAGCAGGTCGCTCCTGCCTCTCGCAACTGCTAGACCACTATGATATGGTCTTAGATGCTCTGGAAAACAAACAGAATGCAGATGTAGTATTCACAGATTTTGCAAAAGCCTTTGACAAGTGCGATCATGGTGTAATAGCACACAAAATGCGTGCTAAAGGGATAACTGGCAAAGTAGGCAGATGGATCTTCAACTTTCTAACCAATCGAACACAAAGAGTAGTGGTAAACAGAGTTAAATCGGAAGCTGCCATAGTGAAGAGCTCTGTCCCACAAGACACAGTACTCGCACCTATCCTGTTCCTCATTCTCATATCAGACATAGACAGAGATGTAAACCATAGCACTGTATCATCCTTTGCAGATGATACTAGGATCTGCATGAGAGTGTCATCAATTGAGGACACGGCAAATCTCCAAGAAGATATAAGCCAAGTTTTCCAATGGGCAACAGAGAACAATAGGATGTTCAATGAAGACAAATTCCAACTACTCCGTTATGGAAAACTGGAGGAAATAATAGCTAGGACTGAGTATATTACAAACTCTAATCACACAAAAGAGCGGAAAAGTAATGTGAAGAACCTGGGTGTGGTAATGTCCGAAGACCTCACCTTCAAAGACCACAACAATGCCACTATCACATCTGCGAGGAAACTGATAGGATGAATAATGAGAACATTCAAGACACGAGATGCTAAGCCAATAGTGATCCTTTCTAAATTACTTGTTCTCTCTAGGCTGGAATACTGCTGTACATTAACATCTCCATTCAGATCTAGATTATTATTATAATAAAAAAAGCGCTAAACCACAGGGGTCATGCAGATCTAGAGAATGTACAAAGAACCTTTACTGCACGTATAAGTTGATCCCCGGACTCCAGGTAAGGTCTGTATACCTTGTACATGTAGAAATAAAAATTATTATTATTATTATTATTATTATTATTATTATTATTATTATTATTATTATTATTATTTCTGAGAATATCTAAAAAAAAAATCCTCTTCAAGTGGCTCTTTGGAAAATATTGATACAGTTGGATGTAATAACTCTGTAGTTTTTGGTAGAAAATTGTATTATTAGTATTATTAGCTGCATTTTAAGAATTTTATTTTTGTAGTTATTCGTAAAGAGATGATAGGAAACAAGGAGGAGGAGTTAGGTTATTGCTAGTCAGAGAGCTGTTGTTGAATGAACATCTGCAATGTTGCTTGCAAGATTGCTTCTTACTATGCACAAGATGTTACATCCATTTTATTAGATTATTTGGTTCTTTGAATATAATGCACCTGGAGAAGAGAGGAGCATAGAGAGAGATTTGGGGAGATGTTAAGCGATTGTTTAGGAACTTTTGAACCAAGTGTGAAAGTAATCGTGTTAATGTGACCTAAATGCTAGAGTAGGAGAAACATTTAGAGAGGGTGTGGTAGGTAAGTTTGGGGTGCTAGGTGTAAATGATAATGGGAGCCTTCGATTGAATTTTGTATAGGCAGATGTTTGGTTATAGGTAATACATATTTAAAAAAAAGATAAGTATACAAGATATGATATAGGGCGTAATGACAGTTTGTTGGACTACATACTGGCAGATAAAAGACTGTTGGGTAAACTTCAGGGTGTACATGTTTATGGAGGGGCCACAGATATATCAGATCACTTTGTAGTTGTAGCTACAGTGAGATACAAGAAGAATGGAAGCAGCAAGTAAGAGAGGTGAAGGTTTATAAACTAAAGGTGGAGGCAGTTAGGGTAAGATATAAACAACTATTGGAGGATAGATGGGCTGGTGAGAGTATAGGCAATGGGGTAGATGTATGGGGTAAGTTTAAGAATATAGTGTTAGTGTTCAGCAGAGGTTTGTGGTTACAGGGAAGTGGGAGTGGGAGGGAAGAAGAGCGATTGGTGGAATGATGATGTAATGTGAGAAACGTTAGCATATGAGAGGTGTTTACAAAGTATAAGGAGGAACGTTAAGAAAGTGGTGAAGGAATGTAGAAGGAGAGCAAATGAGAGGGTGGGTGAGATGCTATCAATAAATTTTGTTGAAAAGAAAAAGTTTTGGAGTAAGATTAATAAGATGAGAAGGCCTGAGGAATGAATGGATTTGATAGTTAAAAATAGGAGAGGAGTGTTATTAGACGGAGAGTTAAAGGCATCGGGAAGATGGAGGGAATATTTTTAGGAACTGTTATATGCTGATGAAGATAGGGAAGCTGTGATTTCGTGTATAGTGCAAGGAGGAATAACAGCTTGTAAGAGTGAGGAAGAGCCAGTTGTGAGTGTGGGGGAAGTGCGTGAGGCAGTGAGTAGAATGAAAGGGGGTAAAGCAGTTGGGTTTGATAGATTAAGACAGAAATGTTAAAAGCAGGTGGTGATATAGTTTTGGAGTGGTTGGTACTATTATTTAATAAATGTATGGAAGAGGTCAAGGTACCTAGGGATTGACAGAGAGCATGCATAGTTCCATTGTATAAAGGCAAAGGGGACAAAAGAATGTGTAAGAATTATTGGGGAACAAGTCTGTTGAGTATACCTGGTAAAGCGTATGGTAGAGTTATTATTGAAAGAATTAAGAAAGTACGATCGCAGAAAAACAGGGAGGATTTAGGAAGGGTAGGGGGTGCGTAGACCAAGTGTTTACAGTGAAACATATAGGTGAACAGTATAAAGAGGTTTTTGAGGCATTTATGGATTTGGAAAAGACGCATGATAGGTTGGATAGGAGGGCAATGTGGCAGATGTTGCAAATGTATTAAATAGGAGGTAGGTTACTGAAAGCAATGAAGATATTTTACGAGGATAGTGAGGCTCAGGTATGTAGGAGAGAGGGAGATTATTTCCCAGTAAAAGTGGGCCTTAGACAAAGATGTGTGATGTCACCATGGTTGTTCACTATATTTATAGATGGAGTTGTAAGAGAAGTGAATGCTCGGGTGTTGGCAAGAGGTGTGGGGGTTAAAAGATAAAGAATCTAACAGGAATATAGGAAAGATTAAGAGGATGAGGATAAAAAATTTAGGTAATGAAAGATTGGATATCAGATTGGAGGGAGGGAGCATGAAAGAAGTGAATGTATTCAGATATTTGGGAGTGGACATGTTAGCATATGGGTCTATGATAGACGCAGTGAATCATAGAATTGATGAGGCGGAAGGTGAGTGGTGCACTGAGGAGTCTGTGGAGACTAAGTACGTTATCCATGGAATCAAAGAGGGAATGTGTGAGACTATAGTGATACCAATGCTCTTATATGGGTGTGAAGCATGGGTGGTAAATGTTGCAACAAGGAGAAGGCTGGAGGCAGTGGAGATGTCGTATCTGAGGGCAATGTGTGGTGTGAATATAATGCAGAGAATCTGTAGTAAGGAAATTAGGAGGAGGTTCAGGGTTACTAAAAGCATTATCCAGAGAGCTGAGGAGGGGTTGCTGAGGTTGTTCCGACATGTTGAGAGGATGGAACGAAATAGAATGACTTGGAGAGCATATACGTCTGTAGTGGAAGGAAGGCCGGGTAGTGGTCGGCCTAGAAAAGGTTGGAGAGAGGCAGTAAAGAAGATTTTGTGTGCGAGGGGCTTGGACTTCCAGTAAGCATGCGTGCATGTGATATATAGGAGTGAGTGGAGACAAGTGGTTTTTAGGACTTGACTTCCTGTTGGAGTGTGAGCAAAGTAACATTTATGAAGAGATTCAGGGAAACTAGCAGGCCGGACTTGAGTCCTGGAGATAGGAAGTATAGTGCTGGCACTCTGAAGGAGGGGTGTTAATGTTGCAGTTTTATAACTGTAGTGTAGAGCACGCCTCTGGCAAGACAGTGATGGAGTGAATGATGATGAAAGTTTATCTTGTTCCGTGTCACCTTACCTTGGTGGGAAATGGCCGATATGTTAAGAATAATAATAATAATAATAATAATAATAATAATAATAATAATAATAATGAAATAACATAGTATATTTTAATAAAAATTGAATATTAGACTGAATAAATTGCTTGTAAGTTCATTAAGTTTAAACTTGTGCTCCAAGGACGTATTGTTTTAAGCTCGTATCGCACATAATGATTTTTATTTTTGGACAATTTTAATAGGTTTAGTATTAATTTATACTTACGTAAAAGGGAATTTATGTTACTCTAGTTTCTTTGAGCAGCGAATGACCTATGTAGGTTTAGCGCATTATTTTTAATTCAACAATTATAATAAATTTTGAAAATAATTGGGCAAAATCATAAATCCTTTCGGAAAAAAAGACCAACAGAGAAATATTGTGATTTATAATACTCGAAAAGTTTGGTTAATTTATTAAGATCGGGAATTGTAAAGAGATTCTCGCAACTTCTGAGTGAGAAGGAAATTCAAAAGAACTTTGCATATTCAACTGTTCGAATATTTTCATACTTATGATAAGAATATTCGATATTTATATTTGCAATAAAAGGTGGAATTTCTTTAGTTAAGAAATGTAGATTGTCAGAAACAGAAACAGTTTTAGAGATCTTGTGGATCTAATTTGAATCATATTTCATGTGTGTCTCCTGAGAGTTCCTCACTGCTGTCACTAATGGGGTGTCTCCTGAGAGTTCCTCACTGCTGTCACTAATGGGGTGTCTCCTGAGAGTTCCTCACTGCTGTCACTAATGGGGTGTCTCCAGAGTGTTCCTCACTGCTGTCACTAATGAGGTGTCTCCAGAGTGTTCCTCGCTGCTGTCACTAATGGGGTGTCTCCAGAGTGTTCCTCGCTGCTGTCACTAATGGGGTGTCTCCATAGTGTTCCTCACTGCTGTCACTAATGGGGTGTCTCCAGAGTGTTCCTCACTGCTGTCACTAATGGGGTGTCTCCAGAGTGTTCCTCACTGCTGTCACTAATGGGGTGTCTCCAGAGTGTTCCTCACTGCTGTCACTAATGGGGTGTCTCCAGAGTGTTCCTCGCTGCTGTCACTAATGGGGTGTCTCCAGAGTGTTCCTCACTGCTGTCACTAATGGGGTGTCTCCAGAGTGTTCCTCGCTGCTGTCACTAATGGGGTGTCTCCAGAGTGTTCCTCGCTGCTGTCACTAATGGGGTGTCTCCAGAGTGTTCCTCGCTGCTGTCACTAATGGGGTGTCTCCAGAGTGTTCCTCACTGCTGTCACTAATGGGGTGTCTCCAGAGTGTTCCTCGCTGCTGTCACTAATGAGGTGTCTCCAGAGTGTTCCTCGCTGCTGTCACTAATGGGGTGTCTCCAGAGTGTTCCTCGCTGCTGTCACTAATGGGGTGTCTCCAGAGTGTTCCTCACTGCTGTCACTAATGGGGTGTCTCCAGAGTGTTCCTCGCTGCTGTCACTAATGGGGTGTCTCCAGAGTGTTCCTCACTGCTTTCACTAATGGGGTGTCTCCAGAGTGTTCCTCGCTGCTGTCACTAATGGGGGGTCTCCAGAGTGTTCCTCGCTGCTGTCACTAATGGGGTGTCTCCAGAGTGTTCCTCACTGCTGTCACTAATGGAGTGTCTCCAGAGTGTTCCTCGCTGCTGTCACTAATGGGGTGTCTCCAGAGAGTTCCTCGCTGCTGTCACTAATGGGGTGTCTCCAGAGTGTTCCTCACTGCTGTCACTAATGGGGTGTCTCCAGAGTGTTCCTCGCTGTTGTCACTAATGGGGTGTCTCCAGAGTGTTCCTCACTGCTGTCACTAATGGGGTGTCTCCAGAGTGTTCCTCGCTGCTGTCACTAATGGGGTGTATCCAGAGTGTTCCTCACTGCTGTCACTAATGGGGGGTCTACAGAGTGTTCCTCGCTGCTGTCACTAATGGGGTGTCTCCGGAGTGTTCCTCGCTGCTGTCACTAATGGGGTGTCTCCAGAGTGTTCCTCACTGATGTCACTAATGGGGTGTCTCCAGAGTGTTCCTCGCTGCTGTCACTAATGGGGTGTCTCCAGAGTGTTCCTCACTGCTGTCACTAATGGGGTGTCTCCAGAGTGTTCCTCACTGCTGTCACTAATGGGGTGTCTCCAGAGTGTTCCTCACTGCTGTCACTAATGGGGTGTCTCCTGAGTGTTACTCACTGCTGTCACTAATGGGGTGTCTCCAGAGTGTTCCTCACTGCTGTCACTAATGGGGTGTCTCCAGAGTGTTCCTCGCTGCTGTCACTAATATGGTGTCTCCAGAGTGTTCCTCACTGCTGTCACTAATGGGGTGTCTCCAGAGTGTTCCTCACTGCTGTCACTAATTGAGTGTCTCCAGAGTGTTCCTCGCTGCTGTCACTAATGGGGTGTCTCCAGAGTGTTCCTCGCTGCTTTCACTAATGGGGTGTCTCCAGAGTGTTCCTCGCTGCTGTCACTAATGAGGTGTCTCCAGAGTGTTCCTCGCTGCTGTCACTAATGGGGTGTCTCCAGAGTGTTTCTCGCTGCTGTCACTAATGGGGTGTCTCCAGAGTGTTCCTCGCTGCTGTCACTAATGGGGTGTCTCCAGAGTGTTCCTCGCTGCTGTCACTAATGGGGTGTCTCCAGAGTGTTCCTCACTGCTTTCACTAATGGGGTGTCTCCAGAGTGTTCCTCGCTGCTGTCACTAATGGGGGGTCTCCAGAGTGTTCCTCGCTGCTGTCACTAATGGGGTGTCTCCAGAGTGTTCCTCACTGCTGTCACTAATGGAGTGTCTCCAGAGTGTTCCTCGCTGCTGTCACTAATGGGGTGTCTCCAGAGAGTTCCTCGCTGCTGTCACTAATGGGGTGTCTCCAGAGTGTTCCTCACTGCTGTCACTAATGGAGTGTCTCCAGAGTGTTCCTCGCTGCTGTCACTAATGGGGTGTCTCCAGAGAGTTCCTCGCTGCTGTCACTAATGGGGTGTCTCCAGAGTGTTCCTCACTGCTGTCACTAATGGGGTGTCTCCAGAGTGTTCCTCACTGCTGTCACTAATGGGGTGTCTCCAGAGAGTTCCTCGCTGCTGTCACTAATGGGGTGTCTCCAGAATATCAGAAGGATTTTGAGGTAATCAGTTTCTCAGCCGGGAGTCGAAGTAATCAATCAATCTTGATAAGAATACAGCATATGCACGAAGAAGTGGCTGCAGGATATAAGCCCCTTCTTCGTGCATATTCTTATCCTGACTGACTGATTACATCGACTCCAGGTTTAGGGACTGATTACATCAAACTCATTCTGATCTTCACCATTTCTGCTTTGTATTGGACTGATGAAGCCACTGTGTGGCGAAACGTTTTCACCATAAAGATACCCAAGTGTTGCACATGTAACTAATTTATCATCTTATCAGTTCTCTGAGCCATTTATCTACATTACTATCAAAGCTTAATCTTGGCTCATTTAGTTTAACCCCACAAAGGTCAAAGTCATAAAGATCGGGGAAGGTCAAAGAAGACCGCAGACAGAGTACAGGCTATAGGACCAAAAACTGCAAACCCCGCTCAAGGAAAAGGAACTTGGGTGAGTATAATACCGAGTACATATGAAGCGCACACCAACCAAATAACTGCTGCCCCACAAGGCACAGTACTTGCTCCCAACCTGTTCCTTATCCTCATATCAGACATAGACAGGGATGTAAACCACAACACCGTGTCTTCCTTTGCAGATGACACCCGAATTTGCATGACAGTGTCCTCCATTGTCGACACTGCAAGACTCCAGGCGGATATAAAACAAATCTTTAAATGAGTCGCAGAAAACAAAAATGATGAGAAATTTCAATTACGCCGATATGGAAAACGTGAGGAAATTAAAACTATATCGGAGTATAAAACAAATTCCAACCACACAATAGAAAGAAAAACTAATGTAAAAGTCCTGGCAGTGATAATTTCAGAGGATCTCGCTTTTAAAGACCACAACATTGATGGATAATGAGAACTTTCAAGACTAGGGATGCCAAGCCCATCATGACACTCTTTAGGTCGCTTGTTCTAACTAGGCTGGAATATTGCTGCACACTAACAGCACCTTTCAAGGCAGGTGAAATTGATGACCTAGAAAATGTACAGAGAACCTTCACGGCACACACAAGTACGAAAAAACATCTAAATTACTGGGAACGGTTGAAAATTCTCGACCTGTACTCCCTAGAACGCAGGCGGGAGAGATACATGATTATATACACTTGGAAAATTCTAGAGGGATTCGTACCAAATTTGAACACGAAAATCACTCCCTATGAAAGCAAAATACTCGACAGATGATGCAACATCAGCCCACTGAAAAGCAGTAAGTGTCAGGGGCCCTAGACTGCCTCCCAGGAGATTACCAAAAGACCCCTAGCTGTCTTCAAGAAGGCTTTGGACAGGCACATATAGTCAGTACCTGATCAGCCGGTCTGTGGTTTGTACGTCGGTTTACATGAAGCAAACTGTAACAGCCTGATTGATCAAGCCCTGATCCACTATTAGGCCTAGTCACAGACCGGGCCCCGGGGGCATTGACCCTCTAACCCTCTCCAGGTATACTCTAAGTTACTTGAAATTTGTGTGAAATTCGACAAATTTCCTAATTCTGAGTTTCGTCGAATAGAACAATAGAATTGGCCAAAAACAAATCACCGGTGAGTAAATATCGCTGAGACCGCTAACTTTGCTACATCATATTTCCGATGGAATACGACAAGGAAACACACCCAGAACAATGGAAAATGACAGGGAAACCCGTCCAGAACGATGGAATATGAGGGAAACCCGCCTAAAACGATAAAACATCACAAGAAAACCCGTCCAGAACGATGGAATATGACAAAAACCCGTCTAAAACGATCAAATATGACAGGGAAACCCGTATAGGACGATGGAATATGACTGCGAAACTGATCCAAGACGATGGAATATGACAGACAGTCATGTAAAGAAAGATGGAATGTGACAAATAAACCCGTCAAGGACGATGCAATATGAAAAGGAATCCAGTAGAGAACGATGGAATATAACAGGATAACCAGTCCAGAACAATGGAATATGACAGGGAAACCCGTTTAGAACGATGGAATATGACAGGGAAACCCGTCCAAAACTATGAAATATAACAGGGAAACACGTCCAGGACGATGGAATATGACAGAGAAACCTCTCAAGGACGATAGAATATGTCAGGGAAATACGTTCAGAACGATAGAATATGTCAGGGAAATACGTTCAGAACGATAGAATATGTCAAGGAAATACGTTCAGAACGATAGAATATGTCAGGGAAATACGTTCAGAACGATAGAATATGTCAGGGAAATACGTTCAGAACGATAGAATATGTCAGGGAAATACGTTCAGAACGATAGAATATGACAGGGAAATCCGTTTTGAACAATGGAATATGACAAGGAATCATGTCCAGTACGATGGAATATGACAGGGTGCCAGGGAAACGCCTTCCGCCTGATCAAAAACAATGGAAAAATAAATAAATGACGAGGAATAATAATGAAGATAGTTTTCTAAGGCTTTTCATTAAAATTAAATAAAAATAAAAATTGACCGTTGTGGTTCCAGGATGATGTTAGAGCAGGAGTATAAAAAGTCCAGGATGGTCTTGTGATATTTCAAGATATAGTGTAGGTTATGGTGTAGGTTATGTTGTAGGTTATGGTGAAGGTTATGGTGTAGGTTATGGTGTAGGTTATGTTGTAGGTTATGGTGTAGGTTATAAGAACATAAGAAAGAAGGAACACTGCAGCAGGCCTACTGGCCCATGCGAGGCAGATCCAAATCTCCAACGGCTTAAGCCAATGCCCCGACCCAGCCAGGTCAGGTTACATTCACTTAAGGAAGGAGCACTGCATCTGACCTAGTAGCACAAGCTAGTCAGGACCAATTCACACCCAACCGCACCCACTCATATAATTGTCCAGCCGACCACCTGGTCAGGTCACTTCCACTTAAGGAATTAGTACAGGTCAGGTTACATTCACTTAAGGAAGGAGCACTGCATCTGACCTAGTACAAGCTAGTCAGGTCCAAACTCACACCCATCCACACCCACCCATGTATTTATCTAACCTATTTTTAAAACTACACAACGTCTTAGCATCTATGACGGTACTCGGGAGTTTGTTCCACTCATCCACAACTCTATTACCAAACCAGTGCTTTCCTATATCCTTCCTGAATCTGAACTTTTCCAACTTGAAACCATTGCTGCGAGTCCTGTCTTGGTTGGATATTTTCAGCCCCTTTTTAAACCCCCCTTTTGTTTTTTCCCTGTTTTCCATTTGAACCCAATCTATCCCCCTAATTCTACCCTTTTTAGAGATGGATTCAGGGCCCCGCATCCTCATGGGGGAAGATTTCTGATACAAGGGTAACTTTGTCATCCTAATTTGTCCCCAGAAAACCATTAAAGGGAAAACGGGCAGAAATTAAATGGGGCAACAAAATTATGGGGGTTTTGAAGAACCCGGGCTTCTTTTTTATTTAAACCCCAAATTTTTTTAGCTTTTTGGGAACATTATGCCGTTGTCTAGGCTTCAGTTTCCCCAAAAACCAAAACCCCCAAAACCTTTTCCCCTTAAAGTAAAAGATCTATATTATTCATTATTTATTATTGTCCCCCCCAACTTTTAAATTTTTCTTTTTTTATTAAACCACTATTTCCCACCATGATCTCTTTAAAACATCCGGAGTGCTTAAGCCCCTTTTTGAATGAAGGAGGGCCCTATTTTGGTGTCATCAGAAATTTTTTTTACTATTTTTTCCCCACTATGTGTTTATAAAAATTTTAAACCGGGCCCAAAAAGCCCCGTGGAACCCCCTTGAGACGCCCCCCTTTTTGTTTCCCCCAAAAACTTTTCCCCCAAATTAGTAAAACCACCCTCCCCGGAAAAAAATTTCCCCTTTTTCCGTGTGCCTTAATTTCCCCCAAAGCCCGATGGGAATTTATCGAAACCTTACTGAAGTCCATATACAAAACATATTCTTCCCAACCCACCCCCAAACACCTTAGTAAAAAGTTAGAAAATTTAAAAGAACCCCCCTTTTTAAAAAACCGGGTTTGATTATTAATCAATCCATTTTTTCAAGTGGGAATTGCCCGGCAATTAGTTCCAAAATTTACCAACTATGGGGGGGCTTTTTGGGATATTTTGGCAAGGACCTGTCCCGCCTTGTAAATAGGTTTTTTTCCCCTTTTTCCACTTGTCGGCAATGCCCAGTTTTTAGGATATTAAAAAAAATTTTCCAAAAGGTTGGTTCCCTTTTAAACCCTTTTTAAAATTTAAACAGTTCATCAGGGCCCGGGGCGGGGAAATTTGTCTAACCTGTCACGGGGGAGGTTTTGGTTTTGGGGGGAAAAATGAGGTTTTGGGGAGGTTTATTGTAGGGTTTTTGAGGTTATGGTGGGTTATTTGAGGGGTTTTTTGGTGGGTTATTTTGGTTATGGTGAGGTTATGTTGTGGTTTTTGGGCAATTTTGGGGAGGTTTTGTGGGTTGGGGAAGGTTTGGTGGGTTATGGTGAGGTTTGGGTGTTTGGGTTGGGGTGTAGGTTAGGGGGTAGGGTTTTGGGAGGTTTGGGAGGGAAGGAACTTATTTGAGGTTTGGTGAAGGTTATGGTGTAGGTTTGTTGTAGGTTTTGGGTGTAGGTTTTAAAGCTTAGGAGGGAGGTGGAAAGGTAAAGGGAAAGGTGTGGGTTTGGTGTGGGGGTTATTTTAAACTTAGTTGTATTTGGGGAGGTTATGGTGTAGGGGGTTTTTGGAGGGAGGGTTTAGAGCTTATGTTTTAAGAAAGTGTAGGTTTTGGGAGGTTTTTGGGGGGAAGGGTTATGTTGTAGGTTAGGGAAAGGGTTTGGGGAAGGTAGTTTGTTTTAGGTTAGTGAGGTTTGGGGAGGTTTGCTTTTAGGTTTGGGGGTTAGTTGTGGGGGGTGTAGGTTTGGGTAGGTTGATTGTAGCTTTTGCAGGGCAAAGGGGGGGTTAAATGAAGGTTGCGGGGTGGTTTTGAGTAGGGGGTAGGGGGTTTTCGTGTAGCTTAGTTGTAGGTTATAATTGGTTATGGTGTAGGTTATGTTGTAGGTTTGGGTTTTAGGTTATAGTGTAGGTTATAAAATGTGGTTTTTTAGTGTGGTTTGTTGTGGGTTTTTAGTGTAGGATATGGTAGGTTATGTTGGCGTTTTGGGGAGGTTAGGGGGGGTTATGTTTAGGTTCCGGGAAAGGGATGTTGAGGTTGGGGGGTTTAGTTGGGAGGGAGGGGGGGTTAGGGTAGGGGATGTTGAGGTTATGGGTAGGTTATAGGTAGGTTATGGGAGGTTATAGGTATGCCATAGCAAAAGGGATAGGCACATTGTGCAGGTTTGGGGGGTAGGGGAATGTTGGGGGTTATGTTTTTATGTTTTTTTGGAGGTTTTGGGTAGGTTTTGATTTTAGGTTTGTTTAGGTTTCGGGGGAGGGTTGGGGCAGGTTATGGGTGTTTAAGCTGTTTTATGTTAACCCTGGGAGGAGGTGGTTGGTTTCGTTTCAATTTTTGATTATGGGGTTATGGTGGGTTAGGCCCGGTTTTTTAAACGGGTAAAGGGTTTTAGGTTATGCTTTTTAGGGTATGTTTTAGGGGCCAGTTTGGACCGGGGGTTTGGGGGAAGGTTATTGTAGGGGAAAGGTAATTTTGGTGGAGGTTTTTTAAAGGTTTTTGAAGGTTATGGGGAATTTTGGGGAATTCCCGGGGAGTTTTTTGGTGGGGCATTTTGGGCAGGAGGTTATTGGGTTTTATGTAAGTTGATCTTATGGGTAGGTTTGGCGGTTGGTTGTTGAGGTTATTGAGGTTGGGATTATAGCTAATTTCTTAAGACAGTGAATTTTGGTGAGGCCATGTTGGTTTGTTTGGGGGGTGGAGGAGGTTATGGTGAGGTTATAGGGAGCTTTTTCTGTGGTTATGGTGTAGGTTATGGTGTAGGTTAAGGTTGTAGGTTAAGGAGGTTTTATTGTAGTTTTTGTTGAGGTTTTTGGTGAAGGTTATGTTGTAGGTTTGTTGAGGTTATGTTGAGGTTAGGTGAGGTTATGTAAATTTTGTTGAGTTTTGGGGGGGTTGGGTTGGGGGAAGGGATGATGGGAGGTTATGATGTAGGTTATGGTGTAGGTTTGGTTAATTTCTTGGGGGGTTTTGTTGTAGGTTATGGGGAGGTTATGTTGTAGGTTTTGTTGTAGGTTAGGGGTTTTTGGTTTGTAGGTTCCAAAGGTTTTGGAGGTTAAGGGTAGGTTGTTGTAGGTTATGGAGTGGGTTTTGTTTTTAGGTTATGGTGTAGGTTATGTTGGGGTTAAGGTGTAGGGTTTTATTGGGAGCCCTTTTGTTGTAGGTTATAGTGTAGGTTATCGTGAGCTTTGTTGTAGGTTATAATGTAGGTTATGGTGTAGGTTATGGTATAGGTTATAGTGTAGGTTATGGAGAAGGTTATGGTGTAGGTTCTGGTGGAGGTTATAATGTAGGTTATGGTGCAGGTTCTGGTGCAGGTTATGGTGTAGGTTATGGTGTAGGTAATGGTGAGATGTTGAGGTTATGGTGATGGTTATGTGAAGGTTCTGGAGTAGGTTATGGTGTGAGGTTCTGGAGAGGTTCATGGTGTAGGTTATAGTGTAGGTTATGGTGTAGGTTAGATGTAGGTTATGGTGTAGGTTATAGTGTAGTTCTGGTGTGTTCTGGTGTAGGTTCTGGTGTAGGTTCTGGTGTAGGTTATGGTGAAGGCTTATGGATTTAGGTTCTGGTGTAGGTCTATAATGTAGGTTATGGTGTAGGTTCTGGTGTTTGTTCCCGTGTAGGTTATAGTGAAGGTTATGGTGAAGGTTATGGTGAAGGTTATGGTGTAGGTTATGGTGTAGGTTCTGTTATAGGTTATGGTGTAGGTTCTGGTGTACGTTATGGTGTAGGTTCTTGTGTAGGTTCTGGAAACTCCTGTCACTACTAGGTTGCAGCTCCACAAGTATGATGTTAGCGGTGAGAGTAGTCGTAATGTCCCACTAAGTCCAGTAGACAGGTATCTTGCTCCAATATTCAAGCGTCACCCTGGATGACCAGGCCAGCAGCAGAGCTGATCACGAGAAGAGTGGAGGTGAAGTGACTCTACAAACTTTCACCCACACCAGGTAAAGTTAATACTACCAGGAGTAGGAAATTGAAGCCCATCAGACACCAGGAACTGGAGTTTCCGCCTCAGCCCTGCAGATGGTAGTGCGAGCAGTAACACTAATGGTTCCTGAGTGTCTGAACAACTATAACCCCACTTAATACCGACTTTTCCCTCACACAGGGAAACCCGCTTAGAATGATGGAAAATGACAGGAAAACGGTCCAAACGATGGAATATGAAAATAACCCGTCCCGCAATGAAAATAACAAGGAAACCCGTTAAGAACGATGGAAAACAGGGAAAACCCGTCCAAATTGATGAAATATA